>JAYDZE010371587.1:0-17370 GCA_034509125.1 Monilaria moniliformis
GTTATATATATATGTTATGTTTCCATCAAACATAACTAACAAAAACGTTTTTCAAACGTTAACCGAATGGCGGTTATTCTTGACGGTTTCGGACGGTTATCGAACCATCTTAAGGTGGAGTTTTACAATTGGATCATCAAGATCTACAATGGATGCATCTCCTTGATAGCTGAATACATATTCTGGGCTCAAATTCTAGAGACAGTGAAAGTTTTATAGTTTTTAGTACAATTAAAATAATGGCGGATGCAGTAAGTTTGTGTATTCAAACCAAAAACTAGGTACTACTAATACCCATGGATTAATTCAAAATTGATGGCCCATATCGGATATCTTACAATGACGTGGATCTAGGTCGGATTATTTTAATTAATATGGGTACAATAAGTATTTTATTGCATCAGTTATTTTGGTAAATCTTGGAATATGTGGGAGAAATTTAGATTAGGGGTGAACAAACTATTAAAAACTCGAATATTCGACTCGAATCAAATCGTATTTCATAATTTGGTTTGGATTTTCGATTAAGATAGGATTAAGCTTTTTGTAAATTTCAGATTTTCGGATTGGTATGGATCAGTATATTGAACAACCGAAAAATCCAAAATTCAAAATATATTTAGAATATATATATATATATATATATATATATATATATATATATAAACGCTAAAACACTAAAACAGTGCCATTGCCCCTCAAATTCCAATTCAGATTTACTCACATCTTCTTAAAGACTTTTTCATGCCGTCTTCACTTCAGTAGCCATCTTGTCGTCTGGCTCCAGCCGCGAGATGGTGCCACTAGCCACCGTCGCTTGTTTTTCAGCCCTTTATCCGCAAAGCCTGCAACTGCGTTCCCTCCAGCAAGTCGCCCTTAACCAATGATAGATCTGATAATTGAACAACGTGGGCTCGCATGAGACAATAAGTATAATATTTAAGTAATACAAAAAATACACTACAATTTAAACAGCACTATGTTCTATTGTGCGCGATAGTTGGCTCCTACAAGTATTCACATTCGGAAAACGACTCAAAATTCTTTCATCATAAATAGTGGTGTACATTTCCCTCTCCTTGTATACCATCAAGATGTCGTTCTTCTATCTTATTTCGCAGTTCTGAGTTGACAAATTTCATAGCAGAAAAACGCAATTTCAACAGATGTAATCGCTACAGGTAAAAGTAAGACCAATATAATCAACCGATAAACCAATAGAAAAATCTTATATTTCATCATCTCAACAATCTTCTTTGAAAGACTTCCCAAATCTTCAACACTAGATTAAGGTGTATTCCTTCTTCCATCACTTATAAATTTGAAATCATCGAGGTAACATCATAAGCTCAGTGCTTGAGAAGTCTTTTGGATAAATGGTGGCAAGATGAACAAGTTTATTGACACTAAAATCAGAAAAATGATTTCTTAGATCAAGACATGCAATATAATCATGCAAGTCTGTGTTGGACTCGGAAAAAATGATCTCTCATTTCTTAAACGATTGAGTCAACAAGCTAATGGTTGTTTGCAGCGAGCGATAGGAAAATGTTCGCTACTATTTCTGATAAATGAACTTTGAGTCGCTTTTAGAATATGGATACTTGTAGGATAGTGGTGGATCTAGAACCAAAATATGATGAGGGCGAAATAAAATGATAAAAAATTAAATATAATTTACAATACGTTCAAAGCTTTCATTTCTTCCTATCACACGTCTATCTCTCTCTCTCTCTCTCACTCTCTCCACAGTCACGTTTTGCTTTCTCAGTTTCTCTCCTACAAATTTGGCCATCGAGACAGAGAGGCGACTGTGGCAGTTTTACGGCAACCCTAAGGAAAAATTAATCATCGAGGGGGTCAGCCGCCCCTTCCCGATTCCCCCTAAATCTGTCACTGTTGTAGGAGCCAACTAGGGAAGATTGTGCTATTAAATTGTCAAATATTTTTAAAAAATAATTATGTAAATATTATAATTATTTTCTTGCCCAACCCATAATGTTCAATTTTCACATTCGCCATTATACGGTTGTCCATAATATATTACTAACACTTTAGGTACGTGAAAGTGCGAGCTGTGCAACACCGAAGAAACGCCCATATAACGTATGCATGAAGAAAACGTAGTGCTAGGATCGCAGAAAATGCGTTGCATGCCAAAGGAATTGATTAAGCCAGCTGAAGTTATTTGTTCACTGTTCCTACAGCAAAGAGTTTATCCAAGCAAGAGCTGACTAAATAGCAATGGTGCCAAGCAAAACTATGATGATGAGTATATATTCTGATATCTAATTCAAAAAAATAGATGTGATAAAAATACATATAAGTTGCATGGGAAGAGCTCCTATTTTCTTTTGGAAACATAGACCTCAGAAGATATGATATGTTTACCGTGCGCAAAAGCAATATCGTTGGAACCACATGTTTGTGTAAGTTCTATTTCATACAAAGGAAAAACTGCATTATTATTAGAAATTGCTGTAAAAATTGTGTGCATGATATGCACAATTAGTCTACCAGTGTTGTCAGGGGCGCGGGGCGCACCGGGGTCATGAGGCAAAAATCCGGGGCGCGGGCCCCGCGAATTGGGGCGAAATAATAGTTCAAAAATTGATTAATCTACACTAGAACAATTCATTTATAAAAAATAAAATATAAAATAATTCATATAAATAAATTAAAATAGTGTATACTTCATAATCATCAAAAAAATAGAAAATTTTAAAAATTAATTGCATATTACAAAACAGTTAACTAAACTACATCATCATCACTCAAATGTATGTTCTCTTCTTCTTCATCTGACCCAACCAAATCAATATCTTCGTTCTCATCATCTTCATCCACAAGAGTATAAGCAGACTTGGAGTTTGAAGCTTTTTCCTCCATATTTGTGCTAGCTCTAGTATGGTGCAAGGGTTCCAACACACCAGAAGCTCTACTAACGGCACTCCATGTTAGTGAATCATTCTCAGAGACCAAATCATCATCTCCATTATCCTCATCCTCCATCCTCCCAAGTAACCATTCGTTACTATCATCAATTTCAATTAGAATAATAGGATCAATGATGTCTCTTATTTCGAATCTACGCCTAAGTGCTCTATTGTACTTCACAAACACCAAGTCATTTAGTCGTCCTTGTGCTAGTCGATTCCTCTCTTTGCTATGCTTTGCTATGAATCTATGAATGAAAAGAAAAATACAAATATTTATTAGTTTCTTAAAAAAATATAGGCAAGAATGTCATTCATTTACACTAGAGATTGTTCAAATTCCAATTACTTACATGTTCAAAAACACTCCAATTCCTCTCACAACCTGTAGCATTACAAGTGAGGCTCAAGACTCGAATTGAAAATCTTTGCAAATTGGGTGTAGCACGCCCATAAGATTTCCACCATTCAGCTGAAGAAAACAAAAAATATAAATATCTAACATATTATTATCAAACAAACAAATAATTTAATAATTTTTTTTTGATAACTACCGGGTGCCATATCTTTTATGTGCCGAATAGCCATAGAACTTCCAAAAACAGACACAACATCCTGATACAAAGCCATTTCAGCTTTCATGATCTTATCTTGAATACTTTGATCGGGAATCAATTTTTGAATACATTCATACATACCTTCCATGACCTCACTACATGTCAAAATACCTTATATATCTGCATAAAAGACTTCCGGATTCAGGAAATGACCTGCAGCATGTAATGGTCTGTGCAATTGATCATTCCACCTAGAATCAATAATGTGAAATGCTCTCTTATACTTTTCTTCTTTTCTGTTGAATGCCTTGGAAATTGGTTCTTTACACCTATCTATAGCCCCATAAATATATCTCATAGCAAGCTTACGCTCGGCATCAACCATTCTCAACACCTTGATGAGAGGACAAGTCAATTTTAGATCATAGATGATATGCCTCCAATAATTATTATTCAACACAGTTGCAGTTGCCTCCTTGCTAGCTGACTCTTTGTACCATTGGCTATTACTCCATTCATCAATAGTAACCATTTTTCTTAGATTATGCCTCTGGCTGTGTATGGACCTCGAGGTGATGAAGGATGTAGCAAATCTGGTAATAGCAGGCCTAAGCAATTCTCTCTTATTTGTATATCTTCTCATCATATTCACCACACCAATTTTGTTGTAAATAAATCCAGTCAAAGCTATTGATTTTTTTATTGCATTCTTGACAATAGGTATTTAACCAATTTTCTCAAGCATCAAATCAATGCATTGTGCCGCATATGGAGACCAAAATAAAGTGAGCTTCTTCACTTGCAAAATCAGATCAGCTTTCTTGTAAGTGGAAGCATTATCAGTCACAATTTGGATCACATTCTGCTCACCAACATAATCAACCATCTCTTCAAGCATTGACTATAAGGCATTTGCATCTTTCACTATATTAAACACATCAATAGACTTTATGAAAATTGAACCTTCTGGAGAGTTCACTAGGAAGTTGATAATTTCTCTTTGAGAAACCGAGTCACGCCGTCCATCAGATTTAATAGAGCACCCATAAAGTGCTCACTTGTCTCTATGACTTTTTACTATGTCTTTACATCATCAACTTCTTTATTGAGCAAAGGTACTCTCAATTCATGATAATTTGGTAGCTTCAGACCTGGACCAAATTGTCCAGAAGATTCAACAACAATCTTAAAACTTTCATAATTTGCAGCATTAAACGGTATTCTAGCATCATAAAACCATCTAGCATAATTGCAACAAACCTTGTCACGCGACTCTTTTTTGCAAATTTTATTTATTAGTTGTTGTTTGCCCTTGCTCAACTTTTGTGCTTGGACTGCTTTTGCTTGATCAGGATTGAAATAAACATCTGGAGCACCTTTAGTCCTAGGCTTTTTTAATTTCGATGACCCACTCATTGCTGCAGTACTGCCAACCACATCATCTTCTTCTTGTTCCCCAAAGTCTAAATCTTCAAAATTTGGCATACTTGCTGAATTTGTTGATGACATTGACATGAAAGCTTGTTGTATTTTAGCATCTTCTTTTTCTTCATAAATTCTACAACTTTATCTCTCACATGTGGTGGACATTGCGAGCATTTTGTGACGTTTCTAAATCCACCAATCAAATGTTGCTTTACCCTTTGAACCCCTCCTGACATCACCTTTAAACACGTATCTATTTTTTGGATTAGCTTTAGCATATTTTCTAGCAGGATCTTCAGACATGTTGTATTTAGAAGTGCTTTATTGACAAAAGGAGAAAAAAAATTGAAAAGTTATATAATAACATGTGTTTATGCATAAAATCAATTAAGAGTACATATATAAACTATTATAATATTTATGGTGATTCTAAAATATAAAACAACATATGGATGTAAGAATCAGGCTCCTCGTCACTATACACATCAGAGGTCCCAAGAATTCTGTATGCCCGGCCTTGGAATCTCTTAGATAAGCATAAGAAACAAAGGAAGTTCAGCGCTATGGTTTAGTACTACATATCAAGTTACTGGTTCTCTAAAGAATTGTAAGTTGTAACATGCCGAATTGTCCATTCATGGAGAAAAAAGATTAACAGATATTCCTTATCACTGTCTCATCCAATCATTATAAAAGAAATCCTAAATAGCCCTATGATATTCACCATATTGCATGAAATATAAGCAATTGCAGGTATAGCTAAAGTACTCTGTTTTCTTTAGCTGTAAACCATTTTGAGGAAACTAATACATTTTATTCATCTTTGGCACTATATTACCCATCACAAAACATATACCACTTATAATAAATATATGAATAAAAAAACAATGCTTGATCAATGCTTAATTAACCAATGCACGACAGATTTCAATGGCAATTTTGGGACAAATACAAAACTCAAGCTACTAACTAGATGAAATACAAATAATACTAACAATATATGCTATAAAGCAAAATTTATTTTTATAATGCATCAAACATTGTTCCATTAATTACAAGTGATTAATCACCTAAATAACAAGTGAAATTCGAAAAAAATAAGAAAAAAAACTATAGGTGAAATTTGAAACATGACTTCAAATTCAAACTATTTAATTCTACAAATTGTGGATATACCTTGTAGAATCATGTAGAAAACATCAAGCTCTTCTTTGAAATTGTATTGTGGACGTGAGTATCAAATTTGAATTGTATGCTATTGATGTGAGTTTGGTATGTTGTGAATGCTTGAGTTTGTATTGTGGAACATTAGTATATATAAGATTTCAAAAATTAGACTAAGAATTATTTTGGGTAGCACGTTTTTAAATAATAAAAGGAATTGATATGTATTAGGATTTAGGAAAAGGAATCTGATATGTATTAGGAAAAGGAATGGATATGTATTGGGAAAAGGAAATATTAAATAAAAGCAAGAGTTGACTTATACAATGAAATAAATATATTACTTTGCAATACCTTACATCTCTCAGCCGCTGCAAGCCTGCAACTCACGCCATTCTGCGCCCCTCGCGCCCCCGTGTGCGCCCAGTGCACCCCAGCTCGCAGCTCGCCCCAGACTCGTCGGGGCAATTTCTCCAGCGCCCCGCGCGCGCTTTTGATAACCCTGCTGGCGAAATTCTTGATATGGTATAATCTACAAAAAAAGGTTCCCAAAATGGGAACCTTTTTTTTTTAAATCCGAAAACAGGAAAAAACGCATAAGCCAAATGAGTATTCACTTGAGTGAAGACGCATGCGTCTTCATTAAAAGAAACGACGTCATTTGTGTCGCCAAGAGAGACGCATCAGCTGTATGCATCTAGGTCGGAGATGCAATCGCCTCATGCATCTCCCCCATGCATATAACTGCTTTCCAGATGCAAAAACGGACACAAAACTCAAACTCAAAATACAAAACACAAAACGCGATTTGTTGGGCGATTTTGGGCGATTCTTGGGCGATTCTCGTTGAAATTCATCAAAAGGTATGTTATTCAATCTTTGTTGTTATAGTTATGGGTTAATTTTGACATTTTGTAGAAGTTTTTGTATAGTTAGGGTTTATTTAATTGTTAGTGAAGTGATGATATGTTTAGTTAATTTAGACTAACTTAGAAATAATCAGATTGTTAGATAAGTTGTGTGATAGGGAATTGACTATTGATATGTTAGAAATTCATATATTATAAATTTATCTATTTGCCTATTGTTGTTAGAAATTGACTATTGTTATAGGGAATTCAGATTTTTTGTATGATATGTTTAGTTTAGAATAAGTGTGCTAATGAAATGGTATATGGTAGTGCATGTTAGTTTAGAATGTATAATTGCCGTAGTGTTGTTGTTGGAAAATTGTGTAGTGTTGTTGGTAAGTTATTGTTGTTGTTGGTAAATTGACTATTGTTGTTGGAAAATTGACTATTGTTGTTGTGAAATTGCCTATTTTTGTTGGAGCTTGACTATTGTTGGAAATTTTTGACATAGTGTTTGGTAATAGTTATTAGGAATTGTATAATAGCTAGTTCTTCAGAAGCAAGTGATCAATTGTTCTGCGGCCCAGAGGATCATTCGATGTTATTTTTACAGTAGATCACGTTCTTGAAGGATTTAGGCAGGCCAAAAGCGGAAGGCTTTGCAAGTCCGTAGATATGAGAGCAGACTATGGGATCGTAAACTCATTCATCAGTGGGTTGTGGAGTTTATAGATGGGTTTGGATTCGGCGGTCTTTTGTATTGTGATGGTAGATGAGAAGGAATTGAAAGAAACGTTAGGAATAACTTGATGATTTCATTAAAAACACAACTCATTTTATAAGAGTTTTTGTACAAAGATATACTAGTAGAAAATATCAAATCTAGGTTTTCCTTTTCTTCCTCGATTGTATTTCCATGTTTATCTTGATTATATTTCTATGTTTAACACTCCCCCTCAAGTTAAGCAACGACATATCCGATACTTAACTTGCCAAGAACTTCTTCAAGCGACTTTGAATTCACAGCCTTTGTCAAGATATCTGCTAATTGTTTTTCTGATCGGACGTGTGGCAATTCGATAATCTCATTCTCATTTTTTTCTTTGATGAAATGCCGATCTATCTCCACATGTTTTGTCTGATCGTGTTGAACCGGATTTTCTGCAATGCTGATTGCTGCCTTGTTATCACAGAATAATTTACTATTCTGTAACGGCAAAATCCCATCTCTGTTAAAAGTCTTCGCATACAAAGTATTTATGTTATCCCACTCTTCATTCCTCGGAATTCAGCCTCGGCACTGGATAAAGCTACCACCTTTTGTTTTTTACTTCTCCAAGTAACTAAGTTTCCTCCCACAAAGGTGAAATATTCAGCTGTGGATTTCCGATCAGTGAGGTTTCCTGCCCAATCTGCATCTGTGTACCCATGAACTTCCATATTTTTTCCTTTTTTTAGTAAGACTCCATATCTGACTGTTCCGTTCAAATAGCGTACAATTCTTAGAGCTGCATTCATGTGATCTTCCTGTGGTCGGTGCTTGAACTGGCTCACTACTCCGACTGCATAAGATGTCTGGCCTTGTATGTGATAAGTAGATCAGCTTCCCCACAAGACGTTGATACCTTTCACAATCCGCCATTAGAGCTCCATCCAGTACAGGTAGACCATAGTGTAGGATGATTGGTGTATCTGCCCGGCTTGCAGTCTAGTAGTCTTGTTTCAGCAAGGATCAAGAACATATTTTTTCTGACGCAGGAAAATCCTTTTTAGTTGATCTTAGTACTTCTATTCCAAGAAAATACTTTAGTGCTCCAAGGTTTTTTATCGCAAACTCTTGAAATAAATTATCTTTAAGAGTTTCGATTTCTTCCCTGTCATCCCCTGTGATAATCATGTCGTCCACATATATGATAAGATATGTAACCAGTTCTTTTCTCCTTTTTATGAACAAAGTATGGTCGGAATTATTCTTCTCAAATCCACATCTCAGCATTGCTTGGTGAAACCTCCCAAACCATACTCTCGGAGACTGTTTCAAGCCATAAAGCTGAATCGACATACCTTTCCATCCTCGAAGTTTCCTGTGAATCCTGGTGGTGCTTCCATATACACTTTTTCTTCTTTCTTGAGTTCTCCATGTAAGAAGGCATTTGTTACATCAAATTGATACAATGGTCAGTCTTTATTTGCAGCTACTAATAGAAGAACCCTTACAGTGTTCATTTTGGCAACTGGGGAGAAGGTTTCTGCATAGTCGATCCCGTAGGCTTGGATATACCCCTTAGCGACTAGCCTGGCTTTGTAGCGTTCAATTGATCCATCGAGTTTTTTTTTTAATGGTGAATACCGAGCGATATCCTACAAGCCGTTTCCCTTTGGGACGTGAGCATGGTTCCCACGTGTTGTTCTTGTTTAAGGCAACTATCTCATTTTCCATTGCTTCTCTCCACTGTTTACTTTTCATTGCTTCTTCTACAGAGTGTGGTAATGCTTCCTCTTTATACAAAGCTGCTTCAAACGACTGAGCTCTTCTTGTTAGATGCCCATTTGCAGTGTTGACCATGGAGTATCGTGATCCTCTTCCTTTCCAATCAGGGGAATACCATTTTGGTGGGACTAATCTGGTACTTCGTAGAGGTAAGGTGTAATGTCCCATTTCTTCATCAACTCTGATCTCCTCACTGGAATTTTCTTCTTCAGTAGGATCTTCATTATTCATGTCATAGTTAGTCTCATGGGCAGTTTCACCAATAATGGAATTTGTTACCTCGGGACTCACAGGCGGGGAAAATTCTGAGACAATGGCATTAGGTTCTCCAGACTCACTGACTGTATCAGAAACATGCTTAGCGGTACTGCTAACCTCCTCTATTGGACCCACTCTCAGATCAGGACTTGGTAGCCAGAAACGAGGTTGCATCAATAATGTGCAGTTTAATTCCCGGGTAACATGGCTGATTGATAAAAGTTTGTGTGACAAGGTGCGAACATATAAGTAATTCTTAATTGTCAAATTGGGAGAAATACGGATGATTCCCGTTTCGGAAACAGTGGCAAGGTCACCGTTAGCAGTTTGTACATGAGTTTTCCGGGAGGGATTGATGCTCGTGAAATCAGACATATCAAATGACATGGTGTCTGTAGCCCCACAATCAAAGATCCACTTGATATCTTTATTTTTTGCTGCTGAAATAGTACAGGCAGAAGAGATGTCTTCCAGTATCTGGAAATAGTTAGAACAAGGTATACTGGGGACAGACTGTAATTTTATGGTTTTTAAATCCCTAATACGAGATTATGAGTGAGTTTGGGGGTTGATGTGCAAACTCAAATAGTCTGGAGGAGGCGGCCATAAATACTGATGAAGGTGGGGTTCATTTTGTAATTTAAATAGACTCAGAGGACTAAAAGGAAAAAGGGAAGCAGCTAGGGTTTTTTGTTGGGGATTTATCTCCCCCTTACCCTCATTTACGAACGGCGCCTCCATCGTGGCAACCTTAGCCACCACCTGACGTCCCTTTTCTCGAGCCGGAGTCTCCTGCCATGGTAAGAACCGGAGCTGCCCGTCATCTGCCCGACGTTGGTAGCCCGATCTCCCACAGTGGCGGCTACTCTTCTCTTGTTTGCGGCCGTTACCTTCTTCATGTCATCCCAGCAGTCGGGGAAACCAATTAGGTGGAAGCAGCTCTCCTTGGTGTGTTTCTTGCCGCCAAAATGTGTGCATACCAACCGGCTCTTGTCGTCGTCCTGTGGTTCTAGTGTCTTTTCTGCTGGTTTGGGATCGGCCCTTGGCTCAATCTGCTCTTGTCGCGGATGGACAACCCAGTCCCTATATCGCTGTCGTTTCTACCCGATGATGCATCGCGGCCATTTATGGCTACCGGCTGGAGAATTCCGGCATTGGCAGTCTCGCGTCTAACCATGGCGTAGGCGGTTGTGACTGAGGGTAGATGATCCCTCTTTAGGATCTCCTTTTTTATGCCTTCGTACTGGTCGTTGAGAGCGGAGAGGAATTGGTATAACCTGTGGGTTTGAATCAGTCGGTTGTGGACCTCAATATCCTCTGGATAATTCATTGGATTGGGTTCACGACGAACAATCGTCATCCATAGCTCTTGAAATTTACTCCATAATTCCTCTATTGTACTATCACCTTGTCTCATTGTGTTTGTTTTTCGATGCAGATCGAAAATTTGAAGGGAGTCTAATCCACTAGTGCACATTGTGGCCAGTCCATCCCATAGCTCTTGAGCGGTTGGATATTGTGATACTCCATTTACGATGCTTGGGTCGAGGCTCTTGATTATCCAACTGAACAGTCTATGATCCAACTGTTTCCAATTTGTGAAGGCGGGATCAGAATCGGGAGGGGGTTTTGGGACTCCAGTTATGTGAGACCTCAGACCCTTCCCCCCGATTTCTCTTCTCATAAGAACAACACATAATGGGTAGTTCTCTCCATTCAACTTGAACCCAACATCGATGGGTTCTAGGTTTGGTAGTGGCTGTTGTTTCTCTTGTAGTTGGGGTTGTAAGTTAAGGGTGTTGCCCAGGCTCTGGCGCAGCAAGTTCATGAACTGAATTGTCAGTTCATCAGGCGTAAGTTGTTGGGTTTTTGGTGTTTCAATGGATTCTGACATGTTTGTTGTTGTTATGCAGATTCTTAGTTAAAAGGTTGGGAAAGGTTTGGACTATGATGAAGAATCTTTTGAGCCTTAACGTATTGAACCTGCTCTGATGCCATATTGTGATGGTAGATGAGAAGGGATTGAAAGAAACATTAGGAATAACTTGATGATTTCATTAAAAACACCACTTCTTTTATAGGAGTTTTTGTACAAAGATATACTAGTACAAAATATCAAATCTAGGTTGTTTTTTCTTCCTTGATTGTATTTCCATGTTTATCTTGATTGTGTTTCTATGTTTAACATTTTGGCTTGTGGGAAGCTAAAAGACGTCGATCATCACTTGATCACCGCTTTGGTTGAGTAGTGGCGACTAGAGACTCATTCATTCCATCTTCCTAGTGGTGAGACGACAGTGACCTTAGAAGATGTGGAGATACTGTGGGGTCTCAGAGTTGATGGGTTTGCTGTGACTGGGGTGGATCTGAATTTGAAGACTGATGTACGGGTGCAGGAGTGTCATTGCTTACTGGGCTTTAAATTCAAATCCATACATCAGTCTTCAAATTCAAATCCACCCCAGTCACAATAAACCCATCAACTCTGAGACCCCACAGTACCTCCATGTCTTCTAAGGTCACTGTTGCCTAACTAGTAGGAAGATGGAATGAATGAGTCTCTTGTCGCTACCGCTCAACCAAAGCGGTGATCAAGTGATAATCGACGTCTTTTGGATTCCCACAAGCCAAAAGACTGCCGAATCCAGACTCATCTATAAACTCCACAACCCGCTGATGAATGGGTTTACAATCCAATAGTCTGTTCTCATATCTACGGACTTGCAAAGCCTTCCGCTCTTGGCCTGCTTAAAGTTTTTGAGAAACGTGATCTCGCTGTAAAAATAACATCGAAGGATCCTCTAGGCCGCAAAACAATTGACCACTTGCTTCTAAAGAACTAACCATTAAACAATTCCTAATAACTATTACCAAACATTATGTCAAAAATTTCCAACAATAGTCAAGCCCCAACAAAAATAGGCAATTTCACAACAACAATAGTCAATTTTCCAACAACAATAACAATTTTCCAACAACAATTTTCTGTGCCCTTGTTGTTCCCATTCATTTTGAGCAAATATCTGCTCTGATACAATGTTAGACATGGATCAGGAGGTTGGAGTAGATGATAGAAGCTATTACAATAGGAAAGACAGAGAAGATTATTTTTGTTTCATTGATTGTTGTTGTCTTACAAAACTTTCACACTAAGTTATATTGAAAATCCTTCTGACTAAGTGGAAGGCATCTATCTTTAAATTCTACGTTTTTTATTACAAAGGCTCTATTGTTATTTGAGGTAAAATGTTGACTTATTCTTTGGTCCCTTCCTTAGTCTTTGTCTGTTATGATATTTCTAACACATTTTCTAACACTCCTACAATCATGATTATGTTCCTAAGATCTTTACACACAAGTGCTTGAAAAGTAACTCTCTTCCGTTCTCTTGATTTCAAGCAAACCTAGAAATGAATAATATGAGCATGTCTTTGTTTGTCTAATAAATTTGAGAATCACTAATTACCTTTTTTTTTTCTTATATTAGATCACGTTGCCAGCCCACTTCAGCCTGACTTGAACTACAGAAAAGAAAAGACCACACCTACATGAAATACTTGTAATACAGCATATAGAATACATCCAATATCTAAAAAATTTGTGCCTCCGCACAAAAAGCTATATCAGGGTCATTTCTGCTTTTTTGATATAGATACATGAATATAACATTCCTAAGGTCTATAAATAAGAAAGCAATTGTACATATCCAAAGACAGAAAAAGTCGCACAAGCAACGAAACATCTACTCTCCAAATCATGATTCAGGTAACCTATTATATTAATAGCATAAAAAATCAAATTGACAAGTTGCAAATGCAAATATAGTTTTCAAAGAAATTAAATTAAAAGTTTATAAAAGAGCATAAATGTGGGGAATCCAACTCATCAGATAGTTGATATAGAGCAGCTTCATCCTGACAGAAATCAAATCTCAAATTCAAAACCTTGGATATTGAAATAAACTAAGTCAGGATAAGAAAACGAAAGAAACATGGTGGTTTAGTCGCTGTCATGCCAAGAAGGGTATATTCTTGTTATTGGTATCAATTTCCAGATCATTCATCTACCTATTTTTCTTATGTTGAATCTAAGTATCTATGATTTCAATTCTCGTGCTCCATTTACTCTGTATAAGATTTTCTTCTTTCAATTCTAAATGCCCATTCAACTTAAGATAAAGTCCAAACAATCCACACGCGACTGTTCAAACTTCAAACACAACCTTTTTTTTTGCTCTATTCTTGAGTCAACATTTCAAAACAATGAAATTCGTTAAGTTAACTAGAGTGTGCAAGTAGAGTAATTGAATTACCTCTTTGGGGAAATGTGATATGGGCTCGCCCAATGGCCACATGAGTCCACCCGATCAGCCCATCACAGAGCCCATATCGACAGGCCCATGCAGGCCTCGACGCAGCGTGGCTCCGCCACGACGCTTCAAGGACTACGTATAATAGAGTCTAGCATTTTATTTATTTCGTTTAATGTTATTGAGTCGAGTGAATAATAAACTCCCTTTCGGGTTTTCATCGTCGGTTCTTTCCCGGGTCGTATTATGAGTGTCGAGCCGCATAGGGTTTAGTTAGCTATAAAAGAGTCATCGTGAATCTTTTTTTTTTAACAAGTAATAGAATAATTTTCCTTCAAACCCTAAGCTTCTTCCTCGGCTACTCTCTTTGCTGCTCTCATTTTCTCTCGATCACGCCAATCTCTCGTTGGAGTGTATCAATTGGTGCTTTCATTGCGTTCTCATGGCTCCTCACCAACACACATCCACCCCGGGTAAATCTACTGAGCCCTCTCCTTTCAAATTCGAAGACATCATGGAGGCCATTGCTAACTTGGGAAACGAAGTCCACGCCACCAAACTCGCCCAGGCCGCTACTGATCGTCGTCTTGCAGACTTAACAGCCACCGATCCCCCGGCCAACCAGACCACGCTTACTCGTACCACACCGCAACCATCATTTGGTTGGCGCCCCCTGCCGTCGCGTACCACCGCTACCTCGACTGCCCCCGACTCAATCCCTCGTATCCGAATCGACGCCCCACGATTTTCGGGGGATGATCCTATTGGTTGGGTGTACAAAATTCTGAATTACTTTGATTACTTCTACACACCCGATCCCAACCGTCTCCAGTTGGTAACAATGCTCATCGACTACCCCGCCTCGGAATGGTTCCGCTATTACCAAAATAATCGTTGTGGTGCCTCGTGGGAGGATTTCTTGATTGCGGTACGTCAACGCTTTGATCCAGAATATTACGAAAACTACATAGGCCTGCTCTCTAAGTTCCAACAAACAACGAATGTGCTCGATTACCGACATCCTTTGAGACATTATTAAACAAGATATCGGGTGTTGATGAATCCACTTTGATTGCCATATACATTGCCGTCTCAAACAGCCTACCCAACGCTAGCTCAACTTGCGTAACCCATCAACTCTCGCCACGGCCTTCGCCCTCGCACGCGAGCTCTCAGCATGTCATCAGGACACCATCGCGGCACACCAATCATCCATCCGTCGCCCATGGCAAACCCGCGACACTCGCCCCTCACTGCTTATGCACGCTCCCGCCGCACCACCAGTTTTTCGTCACCCTGCACCATTAGCGGTGGCGCGCCCTTCGAACCAGACGTACACGCACCCCCTACCGGTTGTTCGCCTCTCTTCGGTAGATAATGAAGAACGCAATAAAAACGGGCTATGCTGGTATTGTGACGAATGCTGGATTCTCGGCCACAGATGTCAACTCCGTTTTTTAGTTCTTATGGGCGGCCATGACGACGAGCGTTCTGACACCACAACCCCATCCAAAATCCAGGAGACTAACATCATTACCGGCGACGTCTCATCGATTCATGCTCTTTCGCGTAGCCCTAATCCCCGCTCTCTACGTCTTACAAGCCTTATCTACAATACCAAGGTCGAGGTTCTCATTGACAGTGGCAACACCCACAATTTTATCCATCTAGACATCGCCGAAAAGCTACGCTTATCTATTTATCCAGTGTCTGCTTTTCGTGCTTATGTGGGTAGTGGGGACTACCTTCCATGCTCTAATCTTTGTGCACACACGCCTATGTCCTTGCAAGGTAATCCTTTTGATGTCGATCTCTATATTTTGGCAATTCATGGCCCCGATATTGTCCTTGGTGTGCAATGGCTCCAAACATTGCGGAAGATTTCACATGACTACAAGAATATGATCATGGAGTTTCTGTGGCTGAATGGTCAGATCACCATTCTCGATGAATCTCCAACACCGCGAATGATATATGTTCATGCCTTATTCTCATTGGCAGCCAATCATCGCGACTTGGAATTTTATGAGGTATACTCGCCTCTGACTGATGCCTCGGCCACAACCTCAGAAATGCTCACTTTTCCGGACGACGTTGTAGAACCAGTACGCTCAGTCCTTCTAACCAATACCAACGTTTTCAGCATCCCATCGGGCATGACAGTCGCTCGATGTTGGGATCACCGCATCCACTTGGAACCGACAGCAAAACTGATTATTGTCCGCCCATATAGAAACCCGTACTTCTAAAAGGCTGAGATTGAGAAACAAGTGCAATAGATGCTTCACCAGGGTATAATCCGGATGAGTCATAGCCTATTCTCCTCTCCCGTATTATTGGTTTGCAAGAAAGATGGCACTTACCGCTTTTGCATCGACTATCGCGCCCTGAATGCGGCCACCATTCCGGATCACTTTCCCATCCCTACGTTAGATGAGCTGTTTGATGAGCTAGGCGGAGCATGTTACTTCACAAAGTTGGATTTACGTTCTGAGTATCATCAGATTCGCGTGTGCGAGTCGGATATTCTCAAAACAGTATTTCGAACCCATGAAGGCCATTATGAGTTCTTGGTCATGCCCTTTGGCCTCAGGAACGCTCCTTCAACATTCCAGGCAGCCACGAATGGCCTCTTCCAGCCATTCCTGCATAAGTTCGTCATCGTATTCTTCGATGATATATTAGTATATAGCACAAACGTCGAACAACACGCCACCCACCTTCAGGCGGTGCTCACGGTGTTAGCTGAGAATTGTTTCTTCATCAAATTGAGCAAGTGTTCTTTCTGACGCACCACTATCGAGTACTTGGGTCATCTTATCTCCGCTGGTGAATTGAAAGCCGACCCCGCCAAAATCGACGAAATGGTAGCTTGGCCAACCCCGTCCACTGTTAAGCAGCTCTGTGGTTTTTTAGGACTTACAGGGTATTATCACCGCATCATCGCGAGCTATGCCATGATTGCCACTCCTTTGACAAAATTGTTAAAAAAAGATTCTTCTCATGGTCCCCCGCAGCCGATGACAGCTTCAACAAGCTCAAAATAGCCATGACCTCAGCGCCTATCCTCCGGCTTCCCAATTTCTCCTTTACTTTCTATTTGGAAACTGATGCCTCTGATATCGGTATTGGCGCCGTTTTTTTGCAACAAGGCCACCCGTTGGCTTTCTTCAGCAAGAAATTAGGGCATCATTGTCGTGTGGATTCTGTTGGGGTTGTATACTAGAAAGCATGCTTTATAAGCTGTTGTTACATGGTTTGTCCTTTATAAACTACTGATTATATTCTGAGCAAATATAATATGTGATTATAATCGAGCAAGCAGGTCTAGGTCTTTTGCATTATAGGCTGAGTAGTGGCCACAGTGTCAATAAAGGTT
>JAYDZE010371698.1:0-17369 GCA_034509125.1 Monilaria moniliformis
TCCAAATTAATATAATTGTACATTCAATATTAGTTCTAAATCAATATTGAAATACATTCAATATTATTATTTCAAAATAATAATACTAAATTAAATTCATTAATCTAATTAACAAATTAATTCATATAATATTATTAATTCCAAATTAATAATATATATAAATAGACATATTTTTCTTTATTATTATCATGCAGCCCGTTAATGGGCTGTCAAAATTTGTTGAATTTTCGGCCCAGCCGAAATAACCCAACAGCTTCAGCAGCAGCAGCCCAGCAGCAAAAAATAAAGAGAAGGGCCGAGCCCATTTGAAAAACCGCAGCCCAGCTGACAGCCCAAACCCGCAACCCACATCCCGCGACCCGCGAACCCGCGTGCCGACCCGAAAACGACCCGCGGATTAGGGTTTCTGCGTTGCAGAAAGCGGCACCGCCGCTGCTTCTTCTCCCCGTCGCCCCGTCGCGCCACTGCCACGGCGACCCTCTGAAACCAACCGCCACCATCACGTCGCCGAGCAGGACTACCATCAGCCGCCTCCGATTAGCAGAAATCGAGGCGAAAAAGGTGAAAAACGAACGAAAATTAGCTGATTCGAGAGAGAAATCGCGACGGACTCGCGCCGCAACGACGTTTAGTCTCGCGTCCCCTCTGACTCGACGCTGACTTGTCTCACCTCCTCCGCATCCTAGCCGTCCACCCTCGCCGTTGCCCGCGACCCGCCACCGCCTCTAATGGCGACCCCGATCGGAAGTCGACGGCAAAGAGAATAGAGTAACAACCGCTCCAAGCATGGCTGTCGTCTGCTATTGCACTAAACGTCGCCCTTCCGGAAGTCGTGCTCCGGCCAGTCGACGTCTCAAAGACCGTCGACCGGTCATCGTCGCATCGTCGCCGGAAACTTGCATCGGTGATTGGAATGTTGGCCTAGATCCAATTTTGGTCAAAATTAATTTCCAAAATTTAAATGAAATCAAATTTCATTATCAAACCCAATTACAATCTCAATTTCAAAATTTTAATTTCAAAAATTATTCCACAATCAATTAGACCACAAAACCAATTAAGAATTGAACCCCGGGCTCTGATACCACTGTTAGATTTTCATGTCGTCATCTAATGACACGCAGCGGAATAATAGACATGAAACAGATTTTGATTCATAATTGATCTCGTAAGTTGAGCATATAATCACACAACGAAAAGAAGACTTACTTGTTGTGTAGTTTGATTTCCACGTTTGATCGAATCCGGCATCCTGTAGGTGAATCCACTACTTTCGGTATCCACGTGCATGCCAATCCGATGCAGGAACAATTCCCGGTGCACAGTTCAATTAGAGAAAGGTAGGGAATCTCGTATTATTATAGTGACAAAAGAAATCAGTTCTCACATTCTAAACGTTCCAGAACTGATGAATTAACTTCTATCTTATTTCTCTACATTAGAGAAATATATATATTAACTGCCACATGGGCCCTAGGCCCATGGGCTTATAATCTTTTATCTGCTTTAATTAATTAATAGTCCAACTATAATTAATTAAAGCCTAATATCCTAATCTAGTCCATATATCTTTCATGGTGAACTTTAATTGGGGTGGATTTACTGTACATTTAGATGACATAAGTTATGTGATATATATTTATGTAAGGTAGAATTGGTTAACTGGATATTTTCAACTACATTGATGAAACGAACAATTCTTAAGTGTGTCCTTCTAACTAAGTCAACAGTCTTAGTTACAAAAGAAGTCGACAAATGAACCAATGTTGCTTGCCTATGAATTATGATATTCGCAACTGTAATCAGGCATATATAAACAACCTTTCGAATTGTTTTTTAAAATGATTGTTGGCGAATAGGACGTGTCGTATGAGCTGCGACTTTAATTATTTGAAAATTTACATGGATTAAAATTTTATCGGCCGATAACTTGGTTCTCCAGAGTATGAAATTCGACGGTATCGTTGGAAGCTCTTAAAGGTAGCTTCCAGATGGTACCCATAATATTGTATATTGTCAACGAAAGTGGTCAGAAAACCGTCTGAAATTTATTGTCATAAAATTCTATCTTTTCTTTTTCTTCCTTTGAATTTTAGTACTATGTACCATTAGAAATGTATTATTGAGAACTTTCCATTGGTAGCTTTGAATTTTAAATTAAATTCCGAAAAATTGAGTTATTGACAAACGAAATTCAGTACAAATTTTTTTAAAAAAATAATTCATATACTTTTGGCAAAAATAATAATTCATATGCTTTGGATTTTAATCCTATTTAAGAACATGGATAGTAGTTGAACTAATTTTAACATTACTCTTCGAAATGTCAAGAATGATGAAAAGAAATGCATTGACGAATATGGTTAACATGTCACCAATACAAAGTACGGCAAACTTAACAATTGTTTTCCAGTGTACGTTCAGTGCACCAGTTGATCTAGTTTAACATTATAATTAATTTAATTAAATATTGTTTTATGGAAATTAACTTAAATATAAACAACCATAAGAGTATTAAAAGGTTTTTGCAATAGATTCTCAAAACTAACTATATAAGATTGCTGTCAGATTCATTTTTATTTTTTTTTTGCAGATAAGGAAGGCTATAGGCACTAAAATCTCAATACGTCAATTGCACTGTAAATTTACCCACTAAACACCGCAGGTAGCGATTGCAGTTCCAATGAACAGAAAAAATTGTAATATTTAAATCATTGAATCAAATGAAAGTTGGACATACAAAAGAGAATCAAATCACGACTAAAGTTCCGAAGCTCACAACCATCACCTCTAGAACAAATACAAAATCACCAACAATTATTTGACAAAATTTTCAAATTACAATGTTCAAATGCCTCTAATTTCTCAAAATAATGTATATATGTATTGATAAAAAAGAACAAAAAAAAAAAGTGAATTTGTATGAACTTGAAGAAGAACAAACTATATGTCAAAACTTCATGAAAAGAACGATTTCATGTATGTAATTTAAGCAAACTTGGTACTCAAGAAACCATTGGTCCCTGGAACTGCAATTGGCCGCAATATGGGAAAGAGGGGCTGTGAAATCGGAATTGAACTTGGGACGATAAAAGGCTGAGGTATATTCGCCATAATTGGGGGAGTCATGCATAGCTGCATCGCTGGAGCCGAAGCATTTCCTACGAAGAAAACCGTTTTGGTTAAGCATGCATCCCAATATACTACACACAAAGGGATGTATAACTAGTTCAATTTTACTAACCAAAATCTGTCATAACGAACTGAGCTAAAATACAAAAGCCAGTCAGTCAGCCTTTTGGTTTAGCAACCATATGTAATCATACATATGTGTGTAAACATTTATTGTGATGACAAATATCCTGAGAAAGAACTAAGCCAATGGACCACAAGAATTGCCCAGGCTCATACGCGTGCTTTCTCGTTTCTGGATTAGCCAGCATAATACATGTTTTCATGAGCCTAAGGGATGATCCTAGAGGTCAAAGAATTAATACTACAATACAACACCTGCAGGCTCCATTAGTGCATATCAAGAAACTTAACAGGCATAATGATATCTTCTATTTCATAGATTAAGCAACTTGTGCAAGAAACCATTTGAATTCAATCTTTTCATTTTCAATTACTTATGCCTTCTAAAATTGAGCTAATAACTTCTAGCTTACAGCCACATGCATACCTTGATGCTTAGGAGGATGCACTTGATGCAGGGTTGACAAAGGCCGCATAGCTGCTGGAGAGAACCCAGACGCACTCTGCACAACATCCTGTACGTTTTTAAAGCAGCGAAGTATCAGTAAAATTCACATTGGCTACTGTATAGTCAAAATTACCCACAAGAATGTGAAAGAAAAGAATAAAAAAATAAAAGAAACTAAGAAAGAGAATCCAAAGATGACAAGTCTCAGAAACTTGACTCTGTTGAGAAACAGAACCAAAGAGGTTAATATTCCATTGGTTTCATTTCAATAACTCATTTTCTTTAGAGATCAAAACATAATTACTAAATATATCAAGTTTTCACTTAACAGAACAGCAGTGACAAGAAATATGCAGTTAAATTTTTTTTCCATTACTCATAAAAAAGGAGTGAGATTGACAATACATCTAAAGTTAAAAGTGTCTACCCTTAAGAATATCACTTCCATCAAAAACATCTAAACATATTTTCATTCACTCTAATTTTTCCGATGCTCTACCAAAATATATTATTCCACAAACAATCTAACAAAAATGGCTAGAAACATCACCATAGGTTTTACAAGGCAACTTTAACCTTCTTTGGGTTCCAATGTTCAGACTTTTTAAATCTTCCTAATTAGGGTTATTTTTACATGGCCTACTTCAAACTGAGGCTAAACATGAAAGTGCATTCATTTCGAGCCTCGAGAGGCCTAAAAACTGGAGAAAAAAAAGAACAATTGAACTTCAAACCCTAAACGTGAGGCTGTCGCCTCAGTGCGCGTCAGCTGGACCGAGGCGTGCGCCCAATTCACATTAAGTAAGGTGCCGCCTCGGATGCGATTTTCGGGTGCTTCACGCCGAGGGATGCCTCAAAAATGCCTTTTTAAACCATGTATGTGATTTCCTTGATGCATGGTATAAAAAGGTGTTTGTGAGGCATCCCTAGAAGCAAGGAGCCCAGAAATTGCATCTGAGGCAGCGCCTCACCAAATGTGAATGGAGTGCAGGCCTCAGCCCAATTGAGGCTCACCGAGGCGTACCAGGGAATAGCCTCACATTTAGGGTTTGAGGTCCCTTTTTTCCAATTTTTTGGGCTTCAAAAATGAATGCGCTTTTATGTTTAAGCCTCAAAATGAAGTCGGCCTAATAAAAACAGCTATAATTAGGAAAATAAAATAAAATAAAATAAGTGAAAAACTTGAAACACAAAGAAAGCCTGCGTTCTATCTCTTCCGAAGACTCCCACTCTTCCCACCTTCTCTCTCTCTCGGTATCCTATCACCTATTTAATTATTAGATAGACTTTAATTTGGGATTTTAATGACTTATAATTAGTTATAAGTGAATTTTTTGTGTTTTCATATATTTGCATGTTCTTATGTGTTTTACTACATTATTATGATCGTTTAAGTGTTTTTATGATTTATGCCTTGGTCTTACGCTTCAGACCACCTTGAGGTTTACGCCTTGCGGGGCTATCGAAAACGCTTCGAGGCTTAAAACACATTTTTAAACCTTGCCTTAATGCGCACAAGGCCACGAGCATTAGAGAACAAAAATCAAAACAAGATTAATAAGTAAGAATTACAAGTAGATACAGCACAGCATCTTACACTAGAATTAGGATGCATACAAGCAAGAGGCCCTCTTCCGAGCATAACCTGACAATGTTAATTAATTGAAAAGATTAGATGACACTTGCAAAATAAGTTCTGTGCTAATACGATGGTATATCACAGGATGACTCTTAATTAACTACTGGCATACATTTTGTGAGTTTGGATGGACATAAGCATAGCTTGTTTGTAAATTTTGATATTGGCCGGTAAATCTAACAGGTTGTGTCCTGTTCATCACTTGTCCAATAACCTGAACATACATTAATGCTAGTAAGCGATGGTAAACTAAAAGTACAACAGAAAATATAGCTTTAGTTGACAGAATACATAAATTCCTTTAAATTTAAAGGAGCTGCCCAACCATCCAATATCAATCTAATCACATAAGTTACTTAGTGCTAACGATAGCAAGGCTATAGAGGAAATGAGTCTATACAGTACAGGAGCTCCTTCAGGAGGTAAGTGATTGAAAATAGCAGCCATTTGATATTTCATACTATGAAGGATCTGAGTTGGTATAATATAGACATAGAAACAAATGGAACATAACACTTACAGGTTGAACATATGGTGCATCATTGCCACCATGCCCATAGCTAGCATTATTATATGGTACAAACTTAACAGGCACAGGGGAATAAGCAAATGAATTTCCATCAACTTCTTCCCGTGCACTTGCCATTGGTGCCATTGTATAGCTTCTTGTCATGTAAAAATCAGTTGCTCCATTAGGGACTGCAGGGGGAGTCACTGTTCTATGTTGCATCATCGATGGACAGAACATTTTAGCTCCAGGATTGAGCTTAGATTCCTGAGAAGGAAAATAAAAATGAAAATTGTAACAATAGAGCTTGTGAACAATGACTATTTTAAAAATGCATCCAGAATATGGGAACAGTTGCCCAGCACACCTATCCCCTAAGCAAATATCGACATAATCAATCCAGATTAGAGTAATTATTCTTAAAAGAAACCTCCAAATTTTCAATAGAGTCATGCACAGACATCTAGCTTACCTTAGCAGTTCTCTTGACATTTGAACCTTTTGGAGGGACCAGCAGGAAGGGATTCGATGATGCATTGAGGCATGATTCTGATTTCACATTGATAGTGGGAGTTGAAGCAATAGAATTATTTGGTTGGAAAGACACAGTTGATGCAGTCCCATTCGTGGTAGCTTTCTCTTGATTCTGATCCTGTGCGCTAGAACGACTGGTAGATACTTCTTGCAATTCAAGGTGCATGACATCCTCACGAACACATACAGCGGCTGATTGAGCTTCACAACTGGTGACTTCATAGAAAAAGAAACAAATTTACAATCTCCTTACACCTTAGAGAAATAGAATCTTATCAAATATCAAGGCCATGTGTGTGAGCAGGATGATTAATTGTAGTAGCAGTGTAGCAATAGCAGACAGGAGTTCTTTTTTCTAATCGTTAGGGAGGATGTTAGTATGTTACTGTATCAGACAAGTAGTGATGTCATAGTACAGCAGTCACTACCTAGAAACTTGTTTTTTTTTGTATTATCAACCATCAACCACCAAAGATACTGGTGTCTCAACAGTTAACTAATTTTCATGTGAATATTTTATCAGAGCTTTCATGTGGTAATTAATTGTGATTTAACTATAACTGTTTGCCAAATAGGGAAAGGAATGTAATAGACATGCTCTTGATATGAATCAGAGTATTCTGATGTTTAATGCTAAATTTGTGAGGAAGTTCATCACTTATATTAGCCTAATAGCCTTAAGTAAACAATCTCAGGACTTAATTAAAGGATTTCTACTTTATAGTACTAGATGTTATTCACATTCTTATACTTTTACCCCTTCGCCAGTTCACCAACAATATGCATTATAAAAAATCAGACAACATGACAAACAGCTCTCTGTGAGGTGATTTTCTAACTGGAAAAGAATAAAAAATATGAATGAGCTAGTTTGATTTCCAATGGTACATTCCATGTTTCCATTTCCATAATTTCCAGGATTGAAAATATACCCACTTGGTATTGTCTAAAACCTAAGCATGTTTATCTTGCACATTTCAGCATTATAAGAACTCAGGATAAATTGTGTTTAGCTGATTCAATAGAGACACAAATGTGGCTTTGAATTATAGGTTACGGCATTTCTAGAAAAATTACTTTCTAAGATTTTTGTACCTTTGTTAACAAAAGAACAAGTAGGCTTCATAAATCATGCTGTCAAACCCTAACCACCATTTGCTACCTAAAAAATTGTACACATGAAAGGTAAATAAAAGGTTAAATTGCACTTTAAATTCTAAAATATTTCCATTTTAATATAAATGTCTTGGTAATTATGATTAATTGCGGGAACTATCAAAAACTAAGAGAAATAATAGATTGGAGTTCAATTTCTGGCAATGGAGAAGTGAGATGTCTCACCGGATCTGAGCGTGAATATCGACACATTTTTTAGATGTATGTACACAAAACAACACGCAAAAAAATAAATAAAGAATTTATAAATTCCACATAATAGTAAAGATCATTGTCCCTATGAAGTCCAATTTGGAGAAATCAAATCGGGACTAATATTTGCCCTAGCCCTCAACTATGAATTCAATCATTTTTTCTAGGTTCAATCATCATTTGCTTCGTAACTGAAGAAACAGTCAACTCACAATCCAGGCCATCAGTAAAAACAGTCAGAATTAGAGCGAGAAACCACAGGCGTCGAACATGAAAATATCTGCCGTTTCCGTCTCGTTTGAGTCATCACCGTCTGCTGTTCTCCATCCTTCTTTCTCTGTTTGTCTACAAATTTAGCATCCAAGGTGCTGCCAACTCGGCAGGGTCTATAAGTTCATGATCGCGGGTGTGAACTAATTGCTGGAGAATCTAGTATTTTGATCACGTATGCAACCATATGTTAATATTTGTGGTCCTGGGGCATAACTTAGTAGTCTTTTCAAAAATCTTATCTGAAATTATATATTTTTGTTCTTATCTAACTGGGGTTGGGTTGGTTAATGTGTTCTTGAAATGGAGAAGGAGGACACGTGGTCAACCACTCCGCCGCAGCACGGTGGCTCATAAGCTTCACGGTGCATTAAAATCCTGCTCGAGTTGGAACTGACATGGCTGCTAGATTTTGAGGGCATAGTGGCAGGATTTCCGATAATGTGGAGGAGGTGGAGGATAGATATGAGAAGAGGTTGAGGAGGATGACCTCAGATGTGGATTAAGTATTTTTTTTAATTCTTTTTCAAATTTTGTATGGAAAGGATACATCCCATTGTCTGAAATTGAACTCCTGGACATTTTTGTTACCTATCATATAGTTCATGCATTCAGTTGTAATTTTCAATATTTCAGGATATTTCTGTTAAAGTGGAAATAGTTTAAGATTTGAAGTGTATTCCACCCTAAATGATACTTATGCAATCACTAGTTAACAGGAACTACTTATAGGCAGGCTGATTACATTCTGGGAGGAGGGGAACATGAGAAGCACTTTCGAGGGGAAACTGAGTTCTTCCTCAATATTAATACTAATAGAGGAGGATGCTGCATATGTTGGAAGACTTATAATAATTTATAAGCTTGACTATCAAAAGTCTATCAATGAGAACAACTAGTAGTATCTAACTAAGGGGAAATGCGTAAACAAACAAATTCTCAAAAAAATTTAATAGTAGAAATGAAAAGGTTGCATTGAAACATATAGGAGCACAAGTTATATATAAAAAACTAAAAGCATATTAAAGTCAATCTATTTCCAGAGTAAGTAAGAAGGAAACTCACTGCTTAGACTTTGGTCTTGTGCTTCAATATTCTGCCAAACCAAAAGTAAGAATATTTAAGAAAATATTTTAAAGGGAAAATTATATGCTAATTATATATATGAACATACAGTTCTCTTGTCCTGAAACTTAAGGGGATTCTGGACATCTCTCTGTGTTTCTTGTGAGCCATTCCTAACACGCCTGTCAAGTGATATTGCCCACAAGATGATTGAAAATGACATATAGAATTTTTTTGGCAAAAGACAATAGACATAAAAAGAAAAAATTAAAAATTGGAAAAGGAAAGAAGAAATTACTAGAAACTACATAATTGAAGAGATAATAAGGAAAATAGTACAGGGAATCACAATACAATGAAAGTTCAAGAAAAATATCTAAGGTCACTCTTAATTATACATGTGAATATCTACTTAATCCTAAACAGTAGGAGTGTCAAGACACTACCACATTTAGTGATATCATGAGAGGGATAGCATGCCAATGAAATAGCAAAAGTATATATTTATACACAACACAATAAAGTGGAAATGTCTACCTTCCATCATCAAAAACAATGTCAGCTTCTTCTATCTGAATCTGCAAAAGTAGTGGAAAAGAAATGAAGAAAATGACCTCACACTCCAATGGGGGAGCGGAAGAGCCAATTGGTAGAATGGATAAGCAGAAAGAGAGAAAAATTGCATGAGGATGCTTTTCAAGCCATTCAAATTATTAGCTTCACTATTTATTTTCAGTCTGCTAGCTGTCTCTTTTTAAAGACCACCTTTTCAATATTCCTTGCATTTGATCGCTCTCTGTAGTTTTCTAGGTGACTGTCCAAGGGGTTTGCTGTCCTCATAGTAGAATTATAGGAAAAGCCATTCTCTCTTATAACTGACAACCTGCAAGTAGATAATTATTAAATAAATGTACCTTACATATACATACAGAAACCATTATGGGTTTCAAGAGATATCCAAACTCTCTGCAATCTCCACAATTGAAACAACAACACCCAACACCTCCTACCTCCAAAGGTTAATAAATATAAAATGTATATTGAGTTATTTGGAGACACGATTCTTTTAATGACCATCATACTGCATTCAAATCATGGCAGTTGCATCCTCAATTTAAAATTTCAAAGTCCATTTAAATCTCCATTATCTCCATCAAGGAGCTGCAGGTCCAGCTCTAGGGTTCCAACCTAGAGATCTGCCTATCAGGTACTAATCAAGTGACACTGACCAAATAAATTCCTGTACCAACCTCTAAACTGATAACTCTATTATTTACCTTGATTGAATTGTGTACTCATAGTTCCCTTTTGACTCATTTATTTTTACCGCTTCTGCATCCCATTCCGAGCATTCAGTGTAGCCTGTAGCAGCCTCGATGTCATCTCCCCCTACATATCCTGTCATTCCATCAGAAGGAAGTACAACTCCCTGGAAATCAGAGAACATTTATTAGCACTAAAAGTTTTGTCCCATAGCGTAAGTACAAATACTCAGAATACAGAAAAGGATACAGAAAAGCACAAGCAACATGCCTTTGCAACAACTTGGACAAGATCTTCCGACTGAACTATAAGCGTCTCTATCAGTGTTCCATTAACTACATTGGCGTCTAGGCTACCCTTCTTGATCATGCTTGCTTTCTTCAAAACAATTGCTAAAACAACCACAACTCAATCAATTAAAAAAAAGGAGAGAGACAGTTATAATACATAAACTGAACATACTGTCACCAAAAACTAAGCAATTCTCTTAAATTACATAGCGAGTCAAATTCAAAAATCGATTATTTTCCCCCCAGTTGCAACAAGCATACAATAAATAAAACACGAAACTGAGCCAGTAAGATCAATGAAATCAAAGATCATATACCATATATATCAATTCAAGAAACAGAACAACAGGTATACTTCCTCGCCCCAATAAAGGAATTCGAAAAATAATCAAAATTTAATTTCGAGAACAAAACAGACGACATTATAGAAAAACAAACCATAATAGTCCTTGTCGACGGAGGCGGTGTGGAAGATTCCAGAATAAACAGAACCATCTCTCGCATGGACGTCAACTGACATTCCAATGATGCACATCGTGGTAAACAGCAAGGCATCCCCGAGTGCCGCCGCCGCCGCGTCATTTCTGATTTTTCCTTCGTCCCTTAACTCCCCCTTTCTGCTGGCCATTCTACACTATCGAATTGAATATTTAATTGTGGCAGTAATAGAACCAAAATGGAATTGATTATTAGTATTAGTGATGAATGAGAGTGAGTTTGATTGATGAAGTGGGAGGGAGTGAGGAGATCTGAGAGAGTTGCAGCTCTAGCTTTCTTTGATTTGGAATTTGGATTTCTAGTACAGAACGATGTTTGTCCACCTTTTTTGCGGGCATTTTCCAGCTTTAGATATTCGCAAGATTTTAAGCTCCCCCCCCCTTTTTCTAGCTTTTTGTTTTTTCCTCTTTCGCTGTAATTTCTTTATTTACCCCCTTTGTATATTTCCTTTCACTCCTGTCGATTTTAAAACTTGAAGTTTGCCCCAATTCTCATAGTTATAACATATTTTTGACATTTTGAGACCTCATATTAATGTTCACAATCATAATTTTTTATAATATGTTGAGTTGTTTTCTATTTTAGGTGTAAAAGTATAATTAACTTTGTATTTTAGTAAGTACTCTTTTTGTCCGTGTAATATTGGTCCATTTTGACTCTACGTAGGTTTTAAGAAATGTGAATAAAAGTATGTGGAAAAAGTTAGTGGAATATGAGCTCACTTTCACATACTAGTTTTATAATAGAATGTGAGTAGTATGAGTTAGTGGAATATGAGATACATTTACCAAAGATAGAATAAATGAAATGAGACATTTTATTGTAATTATCCATTTTTAGCCAAATGAGACATTTATCATAGATGGGGGAGTACTTAATTGGAGGAGGCAATTGCAATGTCATTATGGGTGATTAAGATTTGATTATAATCGAACCGATTAAGTTGATTAATGATTAAAAAATCACCCCAAACCCAGAACCGAATCGATTAATCTATTCACTGACTAACTGGCTGATTTAACCATCAGTGGGTTGGTTAACCAAAAATAACTGAAATATGGATACACAAGCCTATGACCAAATCATGTACAAGTAAGTTGTGTTCACTACATCTCTATTTCTCAATAAATACTTGCTATATTTTCATTCTTTTTCAACGTGGAAACACATTCCTGGATCGTCCGAGGAGTCAGCACTGTCTCTTCCTTTATATAGAAAATATATTTTCCTTAGACTTTGTGATTATTAATTTTGTCGGTGAAGATAATGATCGGTTATCCAAGCCTTTCAAAGCTCTAAATACTAGAAGCAACCATGAATTTAGTGTTGGGTTGTATACTAGAAAGCATGCTTTACAATCTACTTATGTATTAATAACCCTAAGAACTATCATTCTCCGACTCTTATGAAAAGATATCATTGTTGCATGGTTTGCCTTTAATAATCTGGTGATTATATTATGAACAAATATAATCTGTGATTATAATTGAGCAAACAAGTCTAGGTCTTCTACATTGTAGACTAAATGGTGGTCAGATCATCACTAAAGGTCTCTCAGTCGGTGCCTTGCGAAGAAAATTAAGTTTCACAACCTAGATAGAGTTGGACGATCTATCATCAAAGGTTGCAGTGTCAGTCCGGATATTTATTAACTTTGGTAAACAAATGACACTAGTGTGGTATAGCACTAAAGGATTCACGTTGAGATAAGTCTTTCTTGCTGATTACTGAAAGACGAGATCTCGCTGATTATTTATTTCTGAATCTTTGTATATAACATTGAGCGTACGTTATTAATTATGCACTGCTTTGACTTATCAAAAGGTGAAGGTTTTTCATAACCCAAGAATCCTGATATCTTAGGCAGTGGTAATTAATATCTAGCGGTTCTATGATTTTTATTGCATTGAATCGTGTCCTGGAGGACCAGGTTGATAATATCCCAAGATGTGTTCGAGAAAAAGAATTTACTATACGAAATCCGGCCGGTTGAAATTTATTCCAGTATAATAAATAATATTCATGAATTAGACCACTCTTGGTAAAAGATATTAATTAATTAAAGTCAACAGCATGCTTAAATTAATTAATGGATATTAGAATCTGAAACACAGGAAATAAATTAATTGAAAAGGAAGCACATATTATTCGTAATTTGGATTTAGATGGGTAGGTCAATATTAATTTGTATAGTGGTCTAAATTAATATTTTATTAAGCTTTAATTAAATTGGGGCTTAATTTAATTAGTAAAAGCCCAATAGGAGGTCCAGTCCAAATTCCTTGAATCCCTAACCTAACCCGTTACATATTCTATAAATAGGGGAGTGGAGAATTAAATTCATTAAGTCTCAAATTATGAGCAACACGCCTAGCATGTTTTCTCTGTTTGTTTTCTTCCTTATTTATTTTCTTTTCCACTTCAGCCTATAGGGTTTGATAGAATGCAGTTCACACTGCATTCAAACCCTGAATTTGGGTATAGGCTAGAAGATTCGAGGTAGAGTATTGGAGGAGTAGTGGGAGTTGAAGCCCTCCTCTTCAAATAGAAGATTTGCAATTAATGGTAAGATTCGAACTCTTAGATGTCATGATCTAGGATTTCGAATTAATTAATTGTCTATTTGCATTTTAGGCAGATTTGTTTGAATTGCATGAATAATTAGATTCTGAACATCATCCTATGGGATCCCGGGTTCCGGGAAATCCCCATCGATATCCCCCATCAATTGGTATCAAAGTTGGATCATAGACTCTGATGTTTAGAATATAATTTGCCTTTCCTGGGATATCTGCAGTTGTGCTTGTTTTTTCAGATTTGGTTTGCGTGAATTTAATTTCTGTAATTAATCTGAATTTGCATGGAACTGAATGCAATTAATTTATTTTCGTTCTGCTCACATTTTTCGAGAATTGTAAACCCACGGAGGTTGACCGTGGTAGATTAGGTAGTTTTTCTTTTATTTGTTGTAAATTAAAAGTAATTGGAACAAGAAATAAAAAAGAACACGAAGAACACAAAGGTTTGACGTTATATCTAAACGGGTTTGAAAAACCTAAGGTTATGATTAGAAAAAACATTGAAAAAATCGAAACGGAATCGAATTAACGTCGAACGAGCGTCAAATCGAGCTACCACCTCAAGGGCGGGGCGATGGTGTGAACCACCAGGTCGCTAGACACCCTAGGGAGGCGGAAGTGGCAAAAAACTGTGGTGGTTGGCCAGAAATCAAACCCTAAGGTTTGTGTTCTAAGATGGTCAACAGGCTGTTTTTTATGCGAAATTCTAAGAAAATCTAGACCTGATCGACGACGAGACCAAGGCCTATGCGAGCTTGGTCCGAGACGAGTCGAACGGGACCGGTGGAGTGGCTGCTGGCGTCGTGAGGTGGCAAGAAAACGGATCGCGGCGGGCTAGGGTTCAAGAAAACCCTAGCCGCGACCCTTAGTCCTCTCGCTCGATTTCCGGCGACATGGCGGTTTTCTCCATGGACCTCCGGTGTCAATCAACGCGGCTTGGTCCTGGAATTGACCAGGACCATTCGCCGTCGTCTATTGCTTGCCGGAGACGGAGAATTTGGCCGGTCAAAATCGCAGTGGTTCAAGCGACTGAAGATTGATCTGACAAAATATGTCAAGTATGAAATTGATTAATCGTATGTGACCTTGTGAACTCTGGTATGATTTTGATATGTGATCGATACACGTGTTATAGCCCCGTGCTTAAGTGTAGCCATTGAGTATAGTTGGCATGTCATAGGATAACAATACTGTGTTATCTGTTGACCACTCGTCTTCTAGAATTACCGAAGCGAGGATCGTCAGTTAATATAATTGGGCTCCTCTCTTATCTATCTGTCTGTAACCCTTTATGGGATAAGTTATCTAAGACGTGCCCTATGAGGGAACACTCGCGTTCGTATCAGATTTCGATCTGGTCCGTGTACCCAAGTCTATTACTAAACACGATAGGGGGCAAAAGTTACGTGTTGTATTTGATATCTGAATATGTGTTGAATTTCTGAAGTTTTGAAATATTTTATAATCCGATTTAAAAACCTATTATATCCAAACATATGTTGGACTCTAATTGGATATTGGTAAAACATATTTGATATCTTGATATATTGATTAGAACATCCTGAAATTTAAAAGTAGAAAATAATTTAAAATCAAATAATAAAATAAGAAATTTAAATTTAATTAAAATGAATAAGGATATTAGTTAAAGTATAACATAATTTTTAGTATATATATATATGTGCTAGTATTAGGAATTAAATGCTAATTAGAAATAAAACTTAATATATATATGATGTGACGTGTGTGTGTGTAGTGTAATAGGTGAAAATGGATAGCATTTCTCCCTCTGTCTCTATTATCTCTCATTCTCTTTCTCTCTCTCAATTTTAACAAGGAAGAAAGAAGAAGCAATGAAGACATGTGTCTTCTAGTGCCATGGATAGGTAGTAGCAAGTGTCACTTTCCCCACATAGTATGTTGACTAAGTACAAAAAGAGAAAAGGAAGAAAAAGAAAATAAAAGTGTCTCTATCCTCACTTCTTCTCTCTCTCTCGGCTATTACACACACACGACACACCCACACTTGCATCACACTCTCTTTCTTTTCTTTTCTTGTTCTCTCGGCTCCCTCTCCATTTTTCGGTGAATCACCGTCTCGCCGCCGCAGCCAGCCGATCCACTGTTGTTGTCATTAACCACCAAGCCTGTCAACCCATCTTTCTTCTCTCTCTTTCTGCATCCACACCAAAATACACACAGTTACAAACACCATCCCCCCTTCTCGACCCCTGCTCTGTATCACAGCATAAACTACCTTCACCGCCACCACTCATCGTGTCGACACCCGAAACACCATCACCACCTTATCTCTCCCTCGATCGGACACCATTGCTCACATATAAAATTAGCACGCACACACGCATATATTTTTCTCTTCTTCACAGTTCTCCAAATTTTCCAGCGAATCGTCGTTTCAACTCGCCGCCGCACCATTGGTACTCCGCCGATCTCCACCGTCAACACCACTGACATTTGCTTCCTCTTTCGTGCCCGATTCTTCTTTTCCCGTCGACACACCCACGCGACACACACAAGCACTGTATACATATATATTTATGTTTTGTTTCTCAAAAATTATTTCTAACATGTTGGTTTCTAACTTGAATGTTGGAGATGGAATATGTGAATTATGGGAGTAATTGAGGATAAATTGAAATGGAGATTAGTATAGCTTGAGGATGAATTAAGAAGCCATGAGTTATGAAATAGAAGATGAAATTGTTTGATGAAATTGTTGGTTGTTTTGGTTAGGAATTGATAAGATAAATGGACTAAATTATCTAATAATTGGGCTTATAATTTATAAAAACTATTGGTTAGAAATTCATAAAGTACATGGGCGAAAATAAATGTTGATTTAGGCTTGCCATAACTATTGAAGTGAATGTAAATGTTGATTTAGGCTTACCATAACTATTGTAGTGAATGGACTAAGAAAAAAGAAAAAAATGAATGAAATGGTAATTAGTTAAAAATAATTAGAAATGAGCTAAAAGAGTAAATAATAACTTGGGCTTAAAATAAAAATATTGATAAGAAATCTAAAGTTCATGATAAAATAAGTTAGTATTCAAATACTAGTTTAAATTAAAGAATGATAATTTGTCTTCTAATGATATTGAATTGAGTCATCAAAATAAATTGTTAAAATAAAATAATTAATACTTAATATAAAAAGAAATAATTAAGTATAAAATATAGTTAATGTTTTTTTAATTATATAATGTTATTGATTGATATAAAAAAATATTATTCAAGGTGATCATGCCCTGAGCAGTAGCCGGGGAAATGATAAGGTCCAAGAATAGGACGACCTTTGATCATGACGTTTTGCTTCATGAGGTAGTGTATTAGATGTTAGGCCTTTATTTCTTGAATTAATTTCATGCAATTGCATATAGAATAAAAATTATTGATAACAAGAATTATAATGTGTCTATATTTGATATGTGATTAGAATCTGAATATTATGCGATAAACGTGAAAATTCTGTTTGGCTGTGATTATTAAATTATGACTTGATATCAATAATATTTGAAAAGTATGATGTATCTGTTTACGCCCCGTGCTTAAGTGTCTCATTGGGTATAGTTGGCATGCCATAGGACAGCAGTACTGCATATTCGATCACTCGTCTTCTGGATAACCG
>JAYDZE010371809.1:0-17367 GCA_034509125.1 Monilaria moniliformis
TATTAATAAATTTAGGGATTAGGGATTAGTGTGTGTGAGATTGATTTTAGAAATTAGGGATTAGATTTAGATTTAGTTAATTTAGGGCTGAAATTAAAAAAAAATTGTAATTAAATTTAATTTTGTAATCGGTTCCCTCGGTTAACCGATTGGTTATCGGGTCTAACCGATAACCGAAAAAATTAAATCACCCTACCCGATACCGAAAATTTCGGTTATCGGTTAATCGATAACCGACATTAATCGGTTCGGTTATCGGTTAACCGATAACCGATTAACCGTTTAAGCACCCCTAGTCAGAACGTTTGATAAGGAAATAATTTGAGATCAACGAGAATTTAAGTGCCCTAATTGCAAACTTACCTAATTTTAAAAATTTAAAAAATATTAAATAAAATAATTGCAACTTATTCCAAATGAAAACAAAAATTTTAATAATAATAATAATAATAATAATAATAATAATATAGATATAAATTAATCAAATTGCAACTTATTTCAAATGAAAAAATAAATATAAAATTCAGACACAGACGCTTGGCGGAGTAGCAATAGAAGTAAAAGAGAGGCTTAGAGGGGCATTGAGCGACACACTCCAAACCCCTCCCACTGAACTGAAACCCCACCCCCCACCCCTAAATTAATCAAATTGCAACTTATTTCAAATTGAAAAAATAAATATAAAATTCAGACACAGACGCTTGGCGGAGTAGCAATAGAAGTAAAAGAGAGGCTTAGAAGTTAGAGGCGCATTGAGCGACCGACACACTCCAAACCCCTCCCACTGAACTGAACCCCACCCCCCACCCCCCCCCCCACCCCAAACCAAAATCCTGAACCACCCTAAATTATGTCCACCGCCGCCGCGCAGCTCGATCAATCGGGCTCAATCGACCCGATTTTCCACGCCGTGCGAGTCCTGCCGTTCTCCTTCCTCCGCCCGCCGCGCCTCCGCTTGAAGCTGCCGTCATTCAGCCTCCCCTCCGCCATGACGGTCTACGCTCTCATCCTCCTCACCTACTTCATGGTTGTCTCCGGAATCGTCTACGACGTAATCGTCGAGCCTCCCGGCATCGGATCCACGCAGGACCGCTTCACCGGGGCAGTCCGTCCCGTCGTATTCCTGCCGGGCCGGGTCAACGGCCAGTACATCATCGAGGGGCTCTCGTCCGGGTTCATGTTCGTGCTCGGCGGCACCGGGATCGTGCTGCTGGATCTCGCTCTCGATAAGAATCGAGCTAAGAGTGTTAAGGTATCCTATTCCACCGCGGGGATCGCGTTCATCGTCATTTCTTACGTTATGAGCATGTTGTTTATTCGCATTAAGATCCCCGCCTATCTTCGTTGATTAGGTTTTTTTCGGTTTCCGAGGATTTTCCTTTTCCTTTTTATTTTTGGTTGTAAAATCGCAACACGGCCAGAATTTCGGGAACTAGTTTCTCCCATGTTGTGCTACTGTTGTTCTGAGATATATAATTATATGAATTAGGAGAAGGTGAAAAACTTTGGCATTTTGTTGGCAGTATTGCTGAGTTTGTGGATGCACATTGTTTAGTTGGATTTGGATGTGGGGCTGCTGTGAATTTATGGGGGTACTTACGAGATTAGGTGCATTATTTGATGGTCTTCTTGTTGGGTTTTCAATTCTAATCGATTAATTGGTCTCTTGCTTTCGAGCTATAAATTCTTTCTTCTCATGGGATATTGGTGCTTAAGAATTCAGCAAAAAAAAATGACAATGAAAGAAGGTAGATATACTAAATTCCCGAACAGTTTGGATTTTATATGCTAAGTATAACCAGAAATGGTGTTTAGGCTATAAGGCTGTTTTGGATTATGGATGTGCTGTCTTATAGTATTATTTCCAGGGTTTTAGCAGTGTAGACAGGATTGGGTTCTCTTGAAGATTACATTGGTGATAACATATGTGTAATGCAGAGTGCACTTTTTGGTTTTTATTTATCTCATGAGCGAACATGATCAGAAGTTAGGTTGATGATAAGCCTCGAATATTTGGCACAAGGGGTTCATAATGCATCCTTATTATGGCATTGATTCAGAATTCTGCAAACACTAATAAAAGCTGTGGTGTGACCATGGTTCTCAGTGTGTACCAAACATTTTGTGTAGTAAAGTTTTGTCTACCCTATAAAAGCAAATGAAGCATCTATTAAAATTAGAGGTCCTTTTTATTATAAATTACCAGCCCTTTTCTTCCGTTATTGCTGTTCTCATTGGTAGATGTGTGATATTACTGTTTCATAAGTCGCAGGAACCTTATAACTTCTCTACCTTAGATTGAGTAGCCATTCTTCTTTGCGGTATTATCTCTTTAAGCCCTTTGTCACCACCTAACTGTATGAGGTGAGGTCTTTTGCTTTATGCTTCATCCTTAGCATTATAGTGCAAGTTGAACCAAGTTTCTGCTTGTGATTATTAACCTTAGAAAATAGTTAAGTTAACCTATTTATGTGCAGTTATCAAATGTAGATGTGGGATGGTTATTCTGCCTCATTACAACTGCTTTCTTTGTCTTTATGATATCATGTTCTACTCTACTTCTTTTTGAGTTTTTATGCTATGTATTTAATGTTTATATTATATAATTCGCAAAAATTGACATGTATCTTACAGGATTGAGTAGCCAAAATCATTAAAATAATTCTTCGAAGAAAGAGATTGTGGTGTACTTATTATATATACATTGTGGCTAGCCAAGAGCTTGTTTGTTTGGAAATACTAAAACAGTTAAGAACTTTGAGTTCAATATCTGTTTGTTTATAAAGCTTAGACATTGATTCTCTTCTCAAATTAATACAGTGTTATATTAAAAATTAGTTTTCACAATTGAAGAACATCTCCAGATTCTCTTTTGCTGGCATATGTGCACGCTGTGAACCCCCCCTCCCCCCACCAGTCCTTCTGAGCGTGAACAAGCTTGGTCATCAACTTATCACACGATTGTGCATGCAACAGATGTATTAGTTGTTATTTCAGTTCGGATCATCTATTGCCTAGTAGTGTGACATCTTCTATTGCGTCCGTAGATGATCGACATGTGACGATCTAGAGATTAAAAGTTAACGGTGTTAATTAATGGTGTTAAACAATGAATACGGAAATATTAAATCTACCTTATTGAATTGTTGTATAGAAATTAGAATATTGGAAAGATAACTTTTTTTGCATCGCTGGAAACTATTTCCATCTTCCATTAGAAGCTCTGTCAATTCATCGACCATCGAACCTACTAAGGCTGTGGTTCCTCCGGGTCCTATTGCAATCTTTGGCATGGTATTACGAGCTTGTTTTCTTTAAGGTGAAGGTGAATCTTTGAATTGATGGTTAAAATTGTCAGGGTGGAGGAACATCTGCGCATTTGATGCTTGATTTGTGGCCCTATTTGCAGCTTGAACGCTGGGAGATAGATCAAATTGTAATAATCCCCAATCCTACTATGACAGGTTGATTTTATTGTATAGTCAGTCCTCTACTTTTTTCCAGCTAATACACAAGACAAGAGACTATTTACTGCCATACATGTAACTTAGAGCACTACCAAACACCACAAATTTAAATTACAAAGTACTAGCAATCAAGACATAATGAGCCCTTCAAGAAAACATCGACTAATGCTAATGTCGCAGGTTGGCTGAGTTTCTAATAGCTGTTGGAAAGAGATGACAAATGAAAGTTTCCATTGGTGGAAAAAATTTCTCTTGCCAATATTTTTCATTCTATGCAATATCTCAATTAAGTAGATAAAAAACTTTCGATTTATTCATTAGCAACACCATTAGTTGACATTTGACAACATTGCATTTAATCTCTAGATTGCTACATGCTTAAAAATTAAAATTCTAATACAACTTGGCCCACTAATGGGATATTGACCCATCAACATTGTTATTGGGCCGTTACTAGTATTTTAGCCCATCAACGAAGTAAGGTTAGGTAGACCTTCGCTAATACTCACCCGAGTCTGCAATGGAGGAACCGCATCGCCGGAAATTCGACTACCGTCAAACCGGTGAAGCATTTTTCCATTGCGCCGCCATCGTCATCCCTTACCTCGATTCCACCGAGCTAGCCTCCATCTCCTCAACCTGCAAAATCTTGCATCACATCTCCACAAACGTAACTTCCCGCAGAACCTCCGACGCTTCGAGAGGTTTCGAGAAGTTTTCTGTCCCGTTTCACAACCCCATCCCCGGCGACCTCCAGCCATACTCCTACTTCCTCTACACTCCATCGCAGACACTCCGCACAACTACGGACTTCCGGCAGCCATGGGGCTCCGACCACGATGCCCGACCCGATCCTCCATATCCGTTTCTATTCCGCGTCGACGGCGCCACCGGTTGCGAGTGCGCAAAAGGCTGTGGCGGCGATTGTTGCCCGTGCTTGAATCTAGAATGCGGTCCGAGTTGCAAGTGTGACTCGGTGTGCGGCAACAGGGAGACTCAATGCGGGGTGACTGTGAGGTTGAAGATCGTAAAAGACGAAAAGAAGGGTTGGGGCCTCTATGCGGCGGAGCTGATTACCGCCGGACGGTTTATCTGCGAATACGCCGGTAAACGATCATTTCTGGCAAAAACTTGTGTACATTAAGTTCACCAATCTCCAATTAGGGTTTACTAACCCCTGGTTAGGATTTATTAAAAATTAGGGCAAATGTGCATCGTCATTTTTTGACTTCACTATCTTAATTATAAACTTTTGGTTCATTTCTGATCTCGAATTGATTGGTATCAAGGTGAGGTTTTGTCGACCAAGGAAGCTAGAGAAAGGCAGCAAAACTATGACGAAACGGCGAGGATCGAGCGGCTGAGTCCGGCTCTTCTAGTGGTGAAGGAGCATCTTCCATTTGGAAACACATGTATGAGGATGAACATCGACGCGACCAGAATTGGCAACATTGCACGATTCATCAACCATTCATGTGATGGCGGGAACCTCGACACTGTGATAGTCAGAAGTTCCGGCGCCCTGCTGCCCCGTGTCTGCTTCTTTGCAGCCTCGGATATTCAGGAAGGCGACGAGCTCACTTTCAGTTATGGCGATGTGGCCCTCAGCGCCAATCCTCGCCCTTGTTTCTGTGGGGCCTCTTCTTGTGCCGGCATCCTACCGTCTGAACACACATGATCGCAGCTACGTGTAAATTGTATGCTGCTGTTTCACTCATCACTGCTTGTTATAATGAAAATGGATCAATCAGTGTTTATATATAAACTTGATTTTCAGTAGTAATTTAACAAAGTGCATGTTGTGAGCTGCATTGTTGTTGTGTATAACAATATATGTTTTCCTATCATTTATTGGGTGATGATTGGCTTCATGCGTGAAGATTGCAGAGGAGAAATGGGAGAGCCTTCGCTGCTTTGAGATGCATCCTGAACCTGAGCAGCAAACTGAAGATTCCACACTACATCTTCGATGGAAGGTCTTTCAGCTGGATCTTTGAGTAAGCATCTGCAGCATATCCCAATCATTGTTCTCACCGATTCACCAGAGCACATGTTTCTAACTGCTGGATCGACTAAACTCCTCCTTGATGAATCATCACTTGTTATGCTCGCATTCATCTGCATAACATATTTTAAATGAAAGTATTATCAATTGCTCAGTTTGCTACCACAGATGTTTGGTTGTATATTTTGGCATTTGATGGAGCAGAGAATGAAAATGATGTATTTCTACTGATATAAGCTTAGTTAGCTTCATTTTTACTGCATAATTTGGTACTCAGATAACAAATGCAAGTTTGTTCATGACTACCTCATCTTTTACCGCATCCCCATCGTTCCTGGAATTTATAGGCTTCCCCGTGATGAGTTCTAGTAAAATTACTCCAAAGTCGTAAATGTCCAGCTTATCTTGATGCTTTGCTCTGTCAATCAATACACAGAAAGTCACACATTTGCATCAAGAAGAAGCTTATGATTCCTAGTTTGCATGTTAACAAGCAAAAGAGTCACTAACTAACCTTGCCCTCTTAAGCTCCTTTGATCCGCTGAAAAAGTTTTGGAAGCTATCCTGTAAAGTTGAGAAGATTTTACATTCAATTTGTGCAAGAATCATATCAAACCACAAATCTCACAAGTTAATTTATACCTTTTCTATATTGTCTGATAGCAAAGGCAGGTTGCAGCTACTGATTTTTGCAACAAGGTTCTGATCCAATAGAACATCCGTTATCTTAATGTTGTTGGCAAAAATACCAGGTACAATTCCTGTATGAAGGAACTGGATACCCTTTGCCACCCCGGTAGCAGCTGCTATGCGCTGAGCCCAGGAAAGCTTTTGTCGACGCCTCTCTGTCAATTACAATAGCAACTGGTTGTAAGAGAAAAATATACACGTAGCATATCATGACAAGAATTGTTGTCTCGTATATTTACCAGATGTCCAGCTTCTGAGGGTCCCATTGGGCACATAAGCGAAGACCAGAAACACTCTGCTTACACTTGAATCATCCAAGTAGTACTCAAAGCAGTGTCCGAGAGCGCTGACCAAATGTTGGTGTCTGAGTTTTGAGATCAAGTCAATGTGAGGCATAAAGTTCTGAGTCGTGTAATTTCTTCTCAATTTTGGGCATCTGATTGCAACGTATGAGCCATCCCTCAATCGACCTCTGTACATCTGAGTTCAGGTAGAGGAGGATAGTTAGCACATCTCCATCATCATCAACAACGAGAGTAAGAAACATATAAAATTTGAAATGTGGGAATAGAATATTGACAAAGAGATGATGAACAAAGTGAATCAGGACGCAAATTTAATCAGGGAGGAGAATTTAGCGTAGCCTTGTCAATGAAATTGATGCAAATACCTGACCGCGAGAACCTTCTCCTATCAATGTTGAAGACTGAAAATTATTCGTTGCCTCCTCGAGCTCTTCAAGTGAAAAGGTCCTATAAGATGGAAGCCCGAGTCCACCTATTTTCATCTCTTGAGTTATATATCCTATTGCAGCAATAAGATCAAATTCGAACTGTCAAATTAGCCGATTGATCTCCACATTTCTGTACTAAAGTTCAGAACCATTTGGTATTGCTTTTCTTGCCACTCAGAGAACAGCTGCACTAATCTCAAAGCTCAATAACAAAAGCTAAGGACTTTATAGTCTTGAAGCACATTCCAAGGTGTGTACAATAAAATTAAAATGTTCTCCTTACAAAACATAACATGGTTTCCATCACCAGGTAAAGATATGTTTCCATATGCTATATTAGCAGTTCATTTAACGAAATCACTGCCTACATACATTCCTAAATCTATGAACAAACTAGGGGACGAAGGTTATTTAAGCAGCACTAAATCATTTTAAGTTTTCCCATCAAAGATAATGAGCAGAAACTTACTTGCATCTTTAAGTATCTTTGAGGTGTAGCCTGTTGATGCATTGTCTTCTGTGAATCTAGGTTGAGATTTCTGTGCTGCTCTTTTGGCAAGAAATTTATTGACTACCAAGTAAAATGCGCTCACCAAAACTATCCCCACGGTAACTGCGCCGCATATGCTTAAAGCAAGAATTACTTTGGAAGCTTGCTTTTGCTTATGAGAATGAGGTAGTATTCCCACAGCCAGAGCCTCGTTCTTACAGAAGGAAATCGGGTGCTGATTCTCACCTCCGGTTGCCAAACAGTTTTCAGCACACAGCACGACTCTTTTTACGGAATCAGACAGCAGGCAGCGGGGCAGTTTTCCAGTCAATAGATTGGCAGTGAAGTTCACATAATAGAGATCATCATTGCAAGGCAGACTTTCAGAAAGCGTTCCTGTCAATTTGTTTTCTGCAATATTTAGATAAGCAATCGAAGGAAGAGATAACATAGACACTGGAAACGGCCCCACAAATCTGTTGAGAGAGATGTCGAAGAACTTGAGCTGATTATAGGATTGAACTTTCTCTGGGATGCTAAAGGTGAACCTGTTGTTCCTCAGCACAATGCTTTCGACCTTTTGGCCTATTATTGGAAATCGAGGCCCAAGAGCATTGTTTTCCAAGTTGAGCACTTGAAGATTAGTCAGACTGCTAAGATCCGGCACATCACCTGAGAAATTGTTGTTAGACAGCACGAGAACCCTAAGGGTTTCCAAATCTCCCAGTGAATGAGGCAGAGATCCATATAGAGAATTGTTTCTCACATTCAAAACGGCCAGAGCTGAAACTGAGCCAAGGCTATCTGGAAGCCTACCGGTGAAGTTATTGCTATCAAGTATGAGAGTTTGAAGGTGTTGGAGTGATGAGATCATCGGCGGTATTTGGCCTTCGAAGAAATTTGAAGTCAAGTTCACTATTTCTAGGGAGGATAGGCGCATGAAGTTGCTAGGCAGAGGCCCCCATAGACCTAGAGAGACCAACGTGAGGACCTTCAAACTTGGGAGCCTCACAAGCGTGGCAACAAAGGACTCAATAGAGAAATTCGTAGGCAATCTAGGAGCCCCTAAATCCCCCACAATGTGCAGCTGAGTTATGGTTTTATCGTAGCAAATGACAGTGAGAGTTGCGGTTGGTTCACTATTGCAGAAATCCATGCCATTTTTCCAACTACTCAGAAATGGTGGAGAATTTAGGAGTTCTTTGATTCTCAAAAGAGTTTGGACATAGGGTGATCCCATATGCTCTTTACAAGAGACTGTAATCAACATGACAAGCAAAAATGGGACTGCTGTTCGACATAATTGAATTGCCATCAGCTCTACCTGGTCAAGAAAACTCAAGCATCATAAACGATGGACGGGAAAGGAAACTCATCAAAGTAGTAGAGAAAATGGGCTATAATTTGGAGATTATCACTCCAACTCTCATTAGCATTGCAAAGAAACAATGGAACTCTGACGTGCAGATTGGAGAGAATAGCCTCACTAAAAAGCAGCAAAATTTAGTGTACAAACAGAGATATTTGAAAATGATCTGCATTTTACTAAAGATTATGCTTGAAACTTATGTTGCCCCTTTCCATTTCATTAAAAATTGAAGAGGTGTATGTTATCCCCATCCATTTAACCAACATAAAAGCAACCTATTTTCTCCCAACAAAGAAAAAATATAAAAAACCAAACTAGAAATGCAGAACAGGAAAAATGTATCTGAAGCAACACATACCTTTCTTAGCAAATGAATCAAGTTGCTTGTGAACCTATATGAGAAAAATTAATCACCATCATTAACTTCAATTAATTCAACACACGCACACTCACTCACAATATTCCCCACAAATAAAGCAACTAACCACAAACCAGAAATCAGGTGATGCTGAGCTACTAACTACTGCCCTTCAAATTAAGCAACCATAAACTCCAAACACAGCCCTCTTTTTACTCTACTAAAACTCCATAAAGATTAGCTAAATACTGCTGTTTCTCTTCCTGCAACAAAAACTTCCAAAGAAAAAAAAAGGAAAAGTTAGCTTAAAGAATTGGGTCCTTAACAAGAAGTCCCTAAATCTTTTCCTTTGAGTGGAGAAGTGATCAGAAATTAGTAAGGGATAAAGGAGGTTACCATGCATAGAAGAAAACAGGGGTTTCACCAAACACCTCATTTATCACTTTGATAAACCGACAAATATTTTTTTTGGCGAAATCTCTCTTTATGAGCTTTATTCCACAATTGCATTAGTGCTTTTGGAGCTCCATTTGATGGACTGGACCAAGGGAAAAAAAAGAAAAAACAAAAGAAGAAACCACAAAAAAGAAAAGAAAGGGATTCTTGTTGCAGATTTGAAGATGAGTCTTTTATTTTTATCTGTGTAATTAGTGCTCGGTGCAGTGCGTGTTCGTCATCTACTACATCTACATGCACCTTTTTCTGGTATTAAATTGGTCATCAGATTTAACGGTGATGTTTTGGTAGTTTGCTGGGATTTGTACTGCCCAAAATTAAACCGCCGGAAAATGAAATCAACAGTATTTATTAACATATTAACCATAATTTTTTTTTAACTTAATGGGCACTTAGTATTTAGGATTATCTTTTTAATAATAAAAATAGAATAGACTAATTCATTGTTTAGGATTTAAAATATTTTGAAGCTCTTGATTATTCTATAATTTGAGATTAATTGATTGGTATGTAGTTAAAAAGATTAGGGTTGCATAAATTTTTATAAAGTTGTGAGTAATTCTGACTAATTGTGATCAAACTGCCTAATCGCTACTTCTAATTGAAATGAAATAACGAATCAATGTAGTTATCATTTGGCATAGAGTTCGTCAGTTTTCCATTGGCGCTTTTTCACTTTTTTTTTTCTTTTTTTTTTTTCAACTATTTTATTTATTTAATGTATTTATGATTGGAAAGTAGAAAAAAGAACAGGCAACGTGCTGCTGGATGCTGATGCAGAATTATTGAGAAACAACAATGTTGGAAAATTTGAGTAGATGAAGGATAATTTAGAAATAAACTGAGGATATTTATAATTTTTCAATAAAAAAAGAAAACCAGAAAAGTTTCCTCCAAGTCTTTTACCCATTTAAAAGGCTTTGACTTGCTAAGTTTATAAATGTCACTGTCACATTTGTTTATTTTTTAATTTAACCTTGGTTGAATACAAACCTCCAGATTTTTATTTTTATTTTGAAAAAAGAGAGAAAATAGAAATTAGAAGTAGTTCCCTGGCTTACAAAAGAAGGAGAGGGCGAAAGAGCAGATATTTAGTTATGATGGTTGTTGTTAATAGTAAAGAATTAGTGATGGCGACTTTACAAAAAAGTGCAATAATCACTGAAAAAGGGGACTAAAATAGCATAAATAGTGATGAATGTTGGACTTCAGACTATTTATGTAGCGTGGACCATATTATACTATTTTTAAATAGGGGCCTACATTGGAATGGACTAAATAGGGTCAACTGGTCTTATTTTTTTTTATTTTTTTTTTATAAAATCAACTGAGCTAGTTGATTGAAAACATACCAGAATGGCCAAATGGCCCCAAAAATTGGTTAAACTGGACCTTTTAAGCTCCTTAAAATCTCAAAAATAATCAACAAATAATCATGTCCATTCTCTAAAAAAATGGTATGAATAGTGTAAACTCAAGCATGCAAGAATAACAAGCAGCCTTACAAATGGCTGCTGCAGCTATTTAGAAGGGAAAAGATATAACAGCAAGCATTCCTTCCTACTTGCGCAGAGACTGTAATCGTGGCTTTTCTTTTCCATTGATCTACAAAGGGGCATATGTATATATACAAAAAGAAACAAAACATGCTCTATATAAAGAAACTGCATGAACAGGCAGCAGGTGAAGATAGTTACAAAAAAAAGGAAGAGGAAGAAGAAGAAATGTGTTTAGCTACAAGAAGGATTGTTAATCTGTGGACCCATATACTCTATTCCGTCCATCTCCGACTCCTTAGGGATTTCAGTTTCCTTTAGCCATCCATACCCATCTTCTTTAACCTTCCTAATTTCTTCACTGTCTGCAAGTAATACAACAAAATGGAGTCAAGGACTGTAATGAACAGCATGAGATCATAGCTCTATAATAACAACTGGGACTAGTGATGCTTTTTTGCAGATGGCGGTTGTGGGAGAATTATGTGTACAAAACCAATACCAGTTTCAAGGCACATAATCTTAGCAAGATTTATGCATATGACTATGTTAGCTTAGCTTCAAATCTTGTGCTTCAACCTTAACTTCATTTAACTTTAATAACTACGGGCACTCTAGAAAAATCTCGTGCATACATCCTATAATGAAACATTAACTAGGAGTAAAAGGGCATATATTCCAAATCCTCAACATTATCCTAGTAGCAAAACCATTTACTCATTGAGTTTTACTACCATTATTTTCTTTTGAACTTTGCTACTGAATTCGTTAAGTGACATCCAGAAAGTAGTATTTAACTATAGCATGACATTTGTTTCTCTCCAGAAAACCTACAATTATCACTCTTTTTGCTAACATAAGCAAACTTGTTATCCCATTCAAGCACTATTCACATCATAATAAATGCAATATTTAGAAGTTAAATTCACGGCAATCAATTTATGAAAGCATATATACTAAAAAAGAGGGAAAAACAGAGCGCAGCTATAAGATGATACCATAACTGGAAAATTCAGTATCTTACCCAGTAGAGCATGAACTTCTTGGTAATGTGTACAATCACGACCATCATCTTTAGAATATGGAGGTCCAATTACATCAATTACGGCACATGGTGTTATTGCAGTAAATTCATGGATATTTCCTCCAGAAGTTGGATATAATACAGAACTATCGCATGGGGCTGTGAACGTTCCATTGGCTTTTAGCTTCGCTAATCGCACAGAACTTCCATCCACATCTAAAACTACAAAAAAGAAAAAACAAATAATAAATATACATATATTCATAAATCGTAAATCAATTTCATGATCTTAATTCTTATGTTTATATGATTGGTAGCAGAGTTCACAAGACCACTTACATTTAGTAGGTGATATAGAGCAATCAGAACTGAGGGGATCGACCCAATCATACGCTTTAATGTGCATTGTCCCCAAGAGGAGCTTGTTGAAAACAGTCATTTCCGGGTGATTGTGAAGAGGTATGACTGCAGTTTCAGGGAGGAAGAATATGCACAACTGCAGAAAGAGAATTGGAGCTTCAATTCGTAATTACATTCTTGATTTGAGATTGATATTTCAGCATATGCGCACATATTTGAAAAGGGATTTGTAAACTGATATTATGCCAAACACTCCAATGTTCTAACCTTAGGGACTGTTTACTTTGAATCATAGTTTAGATTGATAATACATATGACAGTATTTGAAGTATTACATGATCAAACAAGTTCAAAATTGTTCAATCCATAAAAGTGTGCAGCGATGAACCTACATTATTTTATTTATCCAATCAATATTACATGATCAATGAAGTTCCAAATTGTTTATTCCATAAGGTGTGCAGCCATTACTTTTATCTATCCAATCTATCACCCAAATGCACATAGAATTTCGGCAGTTAACAAGTAAATTCGTCAGCAATATGATAACTGCAAGAAAGCATTTATACCTCAAATTTGTCACATTTGTAGATGGTTGCTGAGGTTACTCGTGGAGCCTGATCAATCTTGCTCTTCGGTTTAAAGAAGTGTAGATCCTTGCTAAGTCCTACATCTTCGGGTTTCATACCATCTGAAACATGATGCCACAAATTTACAATTAGCTTTGTGGTAATAACAACTTTCTTCAGAACAACTTTGTGGTAATCTTCCACCTTCTGCTGAAACAATTGGTTTGTTAATCATTGTCCATAAATACACTATATAAATCACTCGTCAAACAGAACGAAATCCCAAAATCTTATCTTCTATTTTTTTTATCAGTTTCCCAGAAAATAATGCCGATCGCTACTACTTATAGCATATATAATTTCCAGATTCATCTCAATTCTGTATAACTTATACCACTTGATCAAATAATAAGGAACCCAAATGATAAACACCAATTTAAAGCCCTAAAAACAGGCTCCAAAGATCCAAATTGCCAACACAAGTGCGCAAATACACACATATATACTTTGATTGCTTACCAAGAATGCGACACATATTTTTCACATCAGAAGCACAAGGAACAGCCCCGGGCCCCTTGAAAGCTCTTTGGCAAGACTCAAAGAGCTGCTGCAGAGTCTCAGAAACCACCGGCACATTTTCGGGGCGCCTCAATTGAATTCTAACCCTCTTCCGACATCTCCTCTTCTTAATCACCTTATCAACATGGTGCGCAGATTCATCCGATCTTCTCACAAAACCAGCCGCTTCAACTGTCATTTATTAATTTCAGAAACACTCCGAGACAGGATCGTATTCCGGCATGCAAGGAAAAGAGGGTTTGAGAAATTTGTTGGGAGGGCAGCAAATAACGGATCTGGGAGAGGGTAGAGGGGAATAAATAGGGCAGAAGACGAATGAAAAGTCAGAGGATAACGGTGGATGGAGTTTGAAAAGAGTGCTAGAGAGAGAGGGAAAACCAGGGGCCATAGGCGGTAAAGTGCGGGAGGGGGAAGAAAAAAACGGAGATATTTTGATTTGAAGGGCAAACCATTTATATATTGAAAATACTAGAGAAGGAAACTAGACAGTTTGTTTTCCCGCCCCAAGATTGCACCCACTGTTTTAGCCTACCAACTGGCATTCTCTCTCTCTTTTTTTTTTTTTTTTTTTTTTAATTACCTAAATTCTAATCTGCTTGCTTTAAAGTGCCATATTTATGGTCAACTTGAATGTTTGTCGACATATAGGCAAAAAATTTAATTTGGGGTGAAATCATGTTTTCTAATTTATGCTCCCTCCGTTCCAATTCAGAAGACCCACTTTCCTTTTCGGTTTGTCCCAATTCAGATAACCCATTTCCTAATATTGCAAAAAGTTAGAAAATAATAAAGGACATCTAATCCCACTTTATTGCATTAATTAATAATTTTTTATCTCTCTTCATTAATTTATCTAACAACTTTTTCTCTCTCCTTCTCATTTATCTCTCATTCTTATTTCTCTCTCCTTATTAATTTATCCATCAAGTTCTTCTCTCTCCACTTGAATTTCCAAATTATAAGCTCCTAAAATACCGTGCCGAAACCCAAATGGGTCATCTGAATTGGGACGGAGGGAGTATAATTTAGTTAATCAGGTATGGAAAAGATATAAGTATGGCAGATTTGGTGGGAGAAGGAGAACATTTCAAAGTATATATCTATATTAATGAAAAAGAAAAGAAATATTTGAAATCTTATTCTATATATCCATCGAAGCAAACCATGAATATACATAATTTCAAATGTGTAACTAGTCGTATGTAATTTTTTGGATACATCAAAATACTTGAACATATTTCAATTTGAGAATATAAAATCCAACAGGTGGCACTAAAAGTTAGAAAATTCCACCTATTGTTATTATTAATACTATCGTGACCCGGAATTCACATTAATTTTTAAGGAAAAAAAATGCTACAAGGGCTGAATTTTAAACTCGCGTAATCGAATTTTTTTCTTACTAATGTCTAAATTGAAAAATATTGTCTTAATTGTCTATATTTCAATCATGTGTCGAATTTGCAATTACAATAAAACATCTATAAATTAATAAACTCCTTGAGATAATAATTCTTTTTTAGTTTTGAACTAGTTAAAAAAATCATCAATTTGAATTAAATAACAACATTTTTTTGAGCGCCCCTATATAAATAAATTCGATGATGGGAAAGTTAATTAATTTGTAGAGGTTTATTGTTGTCGTACACGTGACCCCAAAATGGTAAAATTTTCGGATAATTATTCCTATGAAACTCACACACTTTTGGCTTTATCTTGTTGACCAAGTAAGTTCCAAATCAAAATCCCTACACAGTACACAATCTGTCTGAAAAATAAATAAACGAAAAGCGAGGGAATGAGAATCATGAGTTAATTATGACAAAATGGAAGGAATCAAGAAATAATTGAAAACGAAATAGCAAGAATTAATAATAGAAATGAAGAATGAAGTTATATAAAGCTGGCTGCATAGCATAGCATACACTTACACCATCACCACATACAGAAAATAAACAGAGACTACATCCCATCCTGCCATCACCTTAAATCAAGGAATTCAACTAGGCTTTCGACCCGGCCCGGCCCGGTCCCCACCCATAACCGTCCGAAGGCAAAGCTCCATTAGTGAGCAGATTCTGCGGAATCCCATACACATCCGCAGCGAGATCGACGTGCTGGCGCTGCCTGTTATTCTGGTAGTGCTGGCCGCCGGTCGCCATTTCGTCGCCGTCGTCCAGCGGCAGGCGGTCGAAGGTGGCGTTCATGAAGGTGGCCGCCATGATGACGACGGGGCCTGAGGCGATGAGCGCGCCGACCACGCTCCCGCCCACGACCTGCCCCTGCGCCCCGGCCAGGTACACGGCGAGCCCCGCCACCCCCGCGGGGGCCGGCGGGGGCAGCACGGACCCCAGCAGCGACAGGATCTCGAACCGGCCATGGAGCGTCACGATGGAGCCCGACGAGGAGGGCTGGCGCAGGGTGATGTTGGTGACGAAGCCGGTGGCGCTGAGGACGCAGACGCCGCGCTGCTTGCGGCGGGCGAAGCCGACGAGATTCTCGGCGATGTCGCAGCCGGAGACGACCTCCATGGCGTGGGCCTTGAGCGCGTTGGCGCTGTCCCTGGTGATGATGATGGGGGGCTTCGGCTTGTTCTTGGAGCCCGCGGGGCGGCCGCGGGGGCGGCGGATCATGTTCAGCGGCTTGGCGGCGGCCGCGGTGAGGATGTCGGGGGTTTGATCGAGGGAATCTGCTCCGCCGGTCATTTTGATGTTGGTTAATGTGGGAGTGGGGAGTGGTATGGATGGTGTGGCATGTGTTTATAGTAGTGAGAGTGATTAAAAAAGAAGGGTGATTAGGATATGGTTAAGTAAGGGGCAATGGGGTAGTATTACTATCTGCTACATTTGTTTCCTAACCTTCAACCGATTCTCCTCTCATGTCAATTGGCCTTCCGCCACAATCAACTACTACCTCTCAACTAGTATATTCCACGTCACCTTAATATTTTATTATTGCTTACGTGGCTTTCATTAATTAGGGATGCTTTGCTAGATTTACATATGGTGGAGATATACTTATCATACCCATCATTTCAAAATATATGTTCGTGTGTTCGTATATTGAAGAATGAAGAACAAATATATTTTTGAATTAGTTCATTTTGAGTTATTAATTAATGGGGTATTTATTTCTATATATAAAAACTTTTATTCAATTCATGAATTGCACATAAATCTAAATTTGGAATGACATACATCAATTTTCGATTTGTTTTTATTTTACCACGAGATTAAAATCTCCAATTTTTTATATGACGCGGAGGCCGGAAATTGCCTACAAAGACTCTACTTGTGACATAGTAAATGACGTGATCCCAAACTTCAGAAAATGCCGTCCACTACAAAAAATACGCATTTTACCGGCATATTTAGCGGCGGAAAATCATCCATCGCTAAGTACCGGCAGATTACCGGCGGCTATTCGTTGGTACATTTACCGACGGACTTACAGGTGGATCTCAAACGGATTTTGGCACCATGTGTACGCGCCAGAATCACTGTCGGATTTACCGGCGGATATATAACAGTCGGTATTACCGGCGGATAAAATCGGCCGGTAAAATTAATTTCGAAAATTGAATGAGTAAGAAAGTTACTTTTACCGGCGGACTAATATCCGCCGCCGGTATTACCGACGGACTTTATCTACCTGTAAAATTAAGTTTGTAAATTAAATAAAGGGCAAATTGCCTGAAAAACCACCAAGTTTGGTCAAATTCTGGTCAATCCCGCAAGTTTCAAAATCAGCCGATTATATCATAACTTCAAC
>JAYDZE010371920.1:0-17365 GCA_034509125.1 Monilaria moniliformis
TTGAACTGGCGAGCTGAATGCCGCACTGATATGACGCCGATCTGGCAATCTACCGATGTCAGTGTTGACGAACTGGAATAGACGAACTGCCGATGCCGAGCTTATCTTCCGAACTTGATGGTATTGCCGAACTGATCTGATTTATCTGTTGAGCTGACGAACTGGTCAAATATGGGCTAAAACAGCTCGTTTTTCATCTCTTTCCGCACCTCGGCTCCGATCTTCTACTTCCTCGATTTCCTGCCAAAATACACCTTTTAGTGTATATATGTGCTCGATTTAAGCTCGAATTAACCCTCCTAGAGTAGCAACATTTGCTACTCATCAACGACGCGCTTGGAATTCCTGAAATGCTTGAGGCGCACCTTGAGTTGGGGCTTTATTTTCGGTCGAGGTGCTGGCGGTTTCTTCGTCTTTCAAATTTATCGCTTCCCCGCCTTCGTCTTCGATGATCATATTGTGCAAAATAATGCACGTGTACATGATGTCGGCTAAGATGTCTTTGAACCACGAACGCCCGAGATATTTGACGATGGCCAACCGCGCTTGAAGCACACCGAAAGCTCGTTCAACATCCTTTCACGCCGCCTCTTGTTTCTGGGCAAAACGAACTCGTTTTTTGGATCGGTGGGACAAGAGATGCTATTCACGAAAGTTGGCCATCTCAGGTAGATCCCGTCTGCCAGATAATATCCCATGTCATATCGACGATGATTGGCGACAAATTGTATTGTCGGCGCCCTTCCATTCAAGACATCGCTGAAAATGTCGGAATGGTTCAGCACATTGATGTCGTTTTTGAAGCCGGCGGCGCCAAAGAATGCATGACATATCCAAAGTCTTTGGTCTGCCACTGCTTCGAGCACGATAGTCAGATGGGTACCCTTGTGCCCGCTTGTGTATGCGCTCCTCCATGCGGTGGGACAATTATTCCACTGCCAATGCATGCAGTAAATGCTCCCGAGCATGCCAGGGAAACCATGTCGTGCCTCGTGCATACGCAGCAGTTGTTGGCAATCTTGGGCAATAAGCCTCCTCAGATATTCCAGGCCGAATGCATTTTGATCACCTTTGCAGAACTTGTGCAAACATTGTCGCCCGTCGTTTCGACTATGAGTAATTATTCGTCGAATTGATCCGGACACCCCCCAGTTGTCAATTGTCGGATGGCCGATGTGCATTTCAGAAGTGTGGACAGACCTTGACGACTGACGCCGTCTAGAAGTTGTTGGAAGAATTTTTCACGAGCTGCCAACGTTGATGCTATGCGCACGAACAAAGGCCTGCGCATGCGGAATCGCCGGCGGAAAACGGTCGGACCCCATCGCGGATTTTCTGCGAAATAATCTGCGACCAGCCGTGCCTCGGCCTCTTCTCTCTCACGGTGCACGTATGTCATGGGGCGTGGTTGATTAGCCTCCTCAATTTCCTCTAACACACTTATCGCAAGCTCGCCGGCGTTGCAAGCCATTTGAAGAAGATTGTCCACCGATAAGGGATCATCTAACCTATTGCCGTATCCAAATGGATTCATGATACATAGAATGGAAGGAATGGAAGATGATGAACTGTAGAGAGATAAAATAGAGGAATGGATGATGTTGGTGTGTTTTAGAAATTAAATGAGGGTGTGATATTTATAGATAGAAGAAATAAAAAAAATATTTAATTAAAAATGTAGCCAACAACTAATTTTTTTTAATGACGGTTAAATTTTAAAAATAAAAATTAATGGCTAAATTTAAAAAAAAAATCTGCTCCAGGCGCTCGTGGAGTGCGTGCACGACACGGGCGCGTGGGGGCGAGGCGCGGACAGGGAACCGTTGCGAGGGCTCAAGACGGCGGGCGGCCAAGGGCATGGACGGGCAGCTCGCGTTGCGAGCCGCCGCTGTGCATGCTCGAGTTCTCTGCGTCACCCCCACAAATATGAATTGCATATGCTTAAGAAATCAGATTCTAATAGGGGATTCAAAGTGACAACTTACTATTTTTAGAAATAATGTGGATAGGAATGGGATGTTGCTTGACATCCAAGATGATCTTTTTTTCTCGTAGTTGGTGTTTAGGCGGCCACCGAATACTTCATGAAACAACGACTTATTTTAGCTGTGAGAACTATTTTTTAACTTTTAATTTATTTAAGTTTTATTATTTAAAAAAGTTTTACTGTAATAGTGCCCTCACGATTCGATATTTGTATATTTTCTCCTTGAGTAACTTATATACATTATCCTAATCAACTTAATTAGCTATATCTTGCAATGAAATTATTACAGCAAGGCAAGGCACAATCTAGCAATAACACGCCTCATTAATTTAGACGAAAAATAGAAAAGGAGATATTATAGAGTATCATACCCATCAAATCGTATTAGGTGAGTATGGTTATGGTTTCCACATCATTTATAATTATAATGGAAATATACCGAATATGCAATATATTAATATAATATAATATAATTATCAATTAGCTAGCTTTCTATATTGCGTATAAATTAGGTGTCTATTTTCTAGGTCATGCTCATGGTCCCAAAAGCGGTATCATCGGCCATTTGCACGCCGTTTTAGATGGGAATTGGTAAATGAAAATTTCAATTATTTTAGAGTTCATTAGGAAAGAGAATTTTTCTTGTGTGGGTAGAGAGAGAGAGAGAGAGTCTGAGAGAGGGACTAACAAACTAGTATTAACTTTAATTCAAAATATTGGATGCGGTGGATATGACTAGATGGAAAGGGATTTGTGAAATTGGGCCCAGTTTCTTTGGAAATGTACGTATTTGTAGGCTCAGCTTTTCGGCCCGCAACATATATTTCATTTTGGCAACCTTCAGCAAACTTTATTGTGGGCCCGCAAGATCCCAGCATAAAATTTTTCCTCGTGCATTGTAACATAAATGTTTGCCAACTACTAATCTTTGGGGAAAACGATTTATCAGTGGTTTATATCATTCATGATCCATATTTTATTTGAAAATTGAAATCAGGAATAAAAAACACAATTAGAAACATTGAAGGCATCATTAATTACCTACACCTTCGTTGATTTGGACTCGTCATCTTTGTCTACTCTACCACTCAGTTATTCCAGAAAGGTCACCATAGTGTTAAAAATATTTCAAGAAATATTGCTTTATTCTTTTTAGAAAGAGACATTTTAAAACTACCCGTAAATATTGCTTCGCATAGTAATTTCGTTGTATAATATTGTGAAGTGAGGCGGTGTGCATTGTTGAAATTTTGTTATGGTCTTTTGACTCGTTTTATTCCGCGTGTTGTTTTTAGTTTCTGAGTCTTTTATTTAAATTTTCTTTTAAGCTTAAATGTGATTGCTTATGGAGTAGATAAATGTAGAATGATTTTAAGTATGAATTTTTATAGCTAATTCTCTTCGTTTAGAATTAGTCTTTTGTGTTTTGAGTATCGAATTTAGCTGGATTAATCGTAAGTTGAAATCAAAATCTTAGTGTTGTAAGGTTTGTGATAGATTATTATGTCGAATATTCAAAAATTTCACGCAAAAGAATTGAATGTGATGTTGATAAATCTTGTGGTTGATTTTTAGACACAAATAATGAGCAAAGCGCTTAGCTTAGAATTTGAGATTCAAAGCTAAAAGAATAGGGGAAAAGAAATCGATGAACAAGTGATGGAGAAGGAGAAACCGCTGTCCATAAGTTGAGATTTAAATTTAGAAGAAAATTAGTGAATATTGAGCTTTCAAGAATGAAACATATAAGACAAGAAGGGGAGAAAACTATATGAAAGAACATATGCGCAAGGTTTTCTTTATACTTGTCCATACTTATGTTTTGTCTCAATTAAGTTGGTGTTGTGATATATTTGTTGAATTGTGTTGGTTGATACCGGTGTCGTGCCTCTGTTTTTATCTGAGTTTGGATTGCTACTTTATGGTTTAATAATTGATTTTTATTTAAGTATACTTAATAAAAAATTGTAGTAAAAAGAAATTATTATAAATTTATTAACAACCACTTCATAAAATTAAACAAAACTCGTGTAATTATCTCTTCTTTTAGTTCTATTTAGGCTCTCCAGAGCCAAAATCCTGATTTCACCACCGGCTTTCCTTCTCTCCAATTTGGTTTCATAGCCGCCATGGCCTAGCCTCTGTTTTCTGGATTTTGGTTTCATAATTATCTTCATTTTTCTAGGGTAGTTCTTTTCTTTTTCCTTTTTCTTTTTCTTTTGATTTCCTAAACGCCTCGTGTACTGGTTTCATTATTCTTTTGCAATTTTCATATACTTAATTTGGTTTCATATACTTCAAATCATAGGAATAAGAATTGTTAAATTGATCAAGAAAAACTAAAATAATTGAAGGAGTTGAGATGTTGGTGTGGGACAAAGAAATTAATGAACAATCTAAATCATATCGAAAATACTAATAAAAGTGAAAGATCGGAATTCAAAAAGTTGGACTATTATTGAATGAGTTTCTGCGTGTCATATTGCAATTTAATTTTCACAATTCTCACAAAAATTGAGTGGGCATCTATTTCGCCGTTGGACAAGACAAATATCGCCTTCTTTACAGTTGACTTTATATAATTTCCTGTCCGCCACATGTCAAATCCAACCAAAACTATGTCCAACGGTTCCAAGAAATTCCCAAATTTCCATCAAATAATACAACAACTCCTGGTCCAATAATTTAATTTTTTTAATTTCTTTTCTTTAATAAAGTTCTTGTAAATACCGATAAGAACCTCCAAAATTGAAAGGTCCCAATTACTCCACATCTCCATCTCCATCTCCATCTATGATTAAGAAAAGTCCATTCTCTCCGTTTTGTCTCTTCAATTAGTTTATTAATTAAAAACCAGTTGGAAAATTATCACAAAAAGGGACAGCCCAAACTGCTTCCCGCGTCGAAAACAAGCAATGCATCATCAGCATTCATGGCGTGAAAGAGAAAATATATTTAATCAAGACAATTTATATACCAATAATTGCTCAAATAAAGCAAGAAATTAAATAAGGTAGGAAACTCCATTAATTTTCATTTATATATATCCTTCCTTCCTTACAAAGCCGGCTGCCGCAATCCCAAAATGATCATCAAACAAATTGCAACAAGAAATTAAAAGAAAAAAACAAAGGGAATCCCCTCTTCTCATCTCTTACTTACACAATTACAAAGAGGGGTTTTTACCCTTGATGAGACCTCCCTAATTATTATTTTTTCTTGCTCAATAACTTCATTCTCGTATACTTACATAGACTCGACTCGACTCGACTTGGTTAATTACAGACATTGGATAACATCATATATATATACACATTACCAGGACGACAAAATCAACGTGTAGTGTGAAGCTCACTTTGATCAAAATGTTGGTTGTTTTTTCCCTTTTCTTTGTTTTCTTCTAAAATTTGATGCCTCGAACCTTCATATCTCTCTCTCTCTCTCCCTATGTATGTACTCATGTTTCTCAGGCCAAGGCAGGGATGCTGCAGTTGCGCCGATCCCTGTCGAGGCAGTCAAAACCCACGATCCGGATGGCCGGATTGTTGCCAAAATTCGACCTCACGCAGCCACCTGCCTTACGGGTGGAGGAGGAGGGAGACGGCGCCACCCCGGGCGAGGGGATCGGGGCAGGGGCGATTTTTTCGTCGCCAAAACGAACGTCTTGAATTAGCGGATTAGAAACTCTACTCGGCGGCGACCCGGAAAAAAATGGGGGCGACGAGGCTACCGGTGGAACTGGTCGGTCCGAACTCGAACCACCCTATTCATTTCAAAACCATCAGATTCGAAATCTTTAAATATAATCTTGCAATTGAAAAACAAATTTATCAATTGATTACTGAGCCATGTGTTAGGGCTATGCAGTATTTTTTACCTAATCACAACTAGTTTTGTCACAGATCTAGCAAGTGACACAACTTGTAACATGATGAAAATAAAAAAATACGTTTCGGGGTTAAAAATATACTTGTAAACAAAGTCATACAAAGTTTGTGTTCTATCTAAAGATCTAATCTACTTATTCAAGAAATCAAGTACATAACATTGCAAATTAATGAAATGAAACAAACCTTTGCAAGAATTATGTCCAGCAGCTCATTTCCAGCTTTTGCATCATAATCCTCTTGCTGATGGCTGCATATATATACAAATTATAAACAAAATTCAAGAAAATAAATTTAAAACAAATAAAAATATAACATAAAACAAGATTTTTGTTTACCTAAAGTGCCATCTCAGGGGTCTAGCATAAGTTGGATCAAGAGTGGTGCGGTTTAGGCCGAGTCTCCGTGGCTTAGGGCAAACCACCACCGTCTCTTTCCTCTCCATAGATCTGCCGGCCGCGGTGGCGCTGACCCTAATTTCTTCACACGCAGCATACCTGTTCTGCTGAATCGCACACTGGTTCATTTGTAATCTCTTTAAGATCTCTCACAAAAACAAAAATCACACCTGTATATAAGAAAAAGGAGGAGAAAAATTCAGACCCAAAATAAAATAAAAATAAATTAACGAGATGGGTAGATCTATTGATGTTAAAGATTAGTTTTTGTTTTATTTTACTTATTTTTAAAGCTAAGATCCGGTCAATGAGAAGAGCCTGTGGAGTTTTATTGACTTGTTCCCACAGACAAACAGCAACTGTCCGAATTTTTTTTTTAATAATTTGAGAAAAACAACACAGATCTGTTGGAAACATCGAAAGATTTGATTTTTTGCAGTTGGGAACAGATCAAACCTGCTATCCTCGAATTTCAGAAAACCCAGAAAAAAATGGGAAACAAGAAATCTGAATTTTAAAAATTACTCACCAAGATTAGATTTTGGAACCAAAAATCACTGGAAAAAAATGAAGTTTGGCAGATTTATGTCTTCAAAAATTGAAATCAAGAAAACCCAAGACTTGCAGTTTTTCTCTTAAATAGAAGACAATTTTTTAAAAAATTGAAAAAAATATGTGTGAAATAACAAAGAACCAGAGCACCTACTTTCTAACTACAAAGAGATAATTAGAATTATTACCTGAAAGAGCTATACAAAATTGAGAGCACCTACGAAGAGGAGGATTTCTAATGGGAAAAAAAAAAGAGGGGAAAATATAAAATAAAAAAGAGAGAGAGAGAGAGAGAGAGAAAAAAAAAAGATGAACGAAGAGATGGCAGATTAAACGGTCAGTCTCGGGCAAAGAGGAAGAAGGTTGATAAAGCCAATCTCCGTGGAATTTATACACACGCAACACAAGATTGATTGAAGATGAGATATAAAAACATTACTGATTTAAAAATGAAATAAAAGAAAGTATTTATGGACCTAAATTTTATAGGGGGTGGATTTAATACAAGTGCGTGGGGAACAACTACTGATTTAAGGCTGCAATAAAATAAAAGTGGATTATTGCTTTATAATTGAGTTAGAATAAGGGGGAGAGGAGCGTTGGGGGTGAATTGTTTAGATATTTGTTTTGTTTGCTAATTAATAATATTAAATAGAAAAGTAGATCTTGAGGCTTTATACTTATCATGCAAGTGACTGGAGACACTAGAGGGATGGTGGGGCTAACGTGTAAGTTTTTTAGTGTTTCTTTTATCATTATTATTGTTTAACGAGGCTTGATATTTTTGACTACTTGCTTAGATTATTATTGATATTTTTGGGTTTATTTATTTGTGTGATAGTTGTATCTTACTATTTCGATTTGCGGCAAAGAATTCATCTTTGAAAGGTTTAGTCAAACTATTCAAAAGTAATCTGTGTTCAAGGACTAAACACGACTTTATAAGCGCAGTGTAAAATCGTTTTAGGTTCTTGCAGATTTCAATCAAAAAATATATTGGATAGGGTATAATTATCATCAATTTTACACCAAATATCTAACATTTAACTCAGGAGAGAAAATGAAATAGAGAAGCGAGTATGTTTTGATAAGATAATAATACTTGAAATATATATATATATATATAAATAAATAGAGGAATGTGGAGATATTTAAGGACCAAAATATGAGTTCGGGTCAAGTTCTTATAAACAGCCAAAACTAATTTATGAATTTTTCATGAGTATAATATATATTCATGTTCTTAAAATTAATGATATTATCGAATTTTGGATCCAAAGCTTAAAAACGTTCCGACTATTGAATGACGACTTAAATTGTGAACCATAAATAACATACATGTAAGAATCTCTTTAGATCATTTACTAATAAATTTGATCTTCCATCAATAAATCTACTTGACAATTTATTTTAATTCTCACTTGCATCGATAACATCATCGACCACATTTAAAACATCAAACTTTTAAGATCCAATAGTGATGGATGCTAAATAGTAGTGATTGTAAAATATAAAGTAATTCAAACAAGTAGTAAAATGTATAATACTTTTCTTAGGATAAGGTTTATAAATTACACTTATTACTATAATATTATATAGATAATACTCATTTTTACTATTTTATCCTTTAGCGCGTAGGCGTGCATAGGCTAATTTTAGCTAATACATGCTCGCATAACATAGCATGTCAGTATGTATTTTTCATATTTTTGTTGAAAGATAAATAGAAATTGGAATACGCATTTGGAGAGTGAATTACAGACGGCAAAGATGACAAACGAGAATGAGGGCGTTGAGTTTGGGTGGGGAATATGATGGAGGTGACTAGGGCGTGACAATAGAAAGATGGTTGGGGAAGGCATGAGAGTTGGGGAAGACGGGGGTGGGGATGGGGATAAGATGAGGCTTGATGGATGGGGTAGGGAAGAAGGTGGTGTGCGATGAATTCAGATTTTTTAAAATAAATTTATTAAGGATAATTATATCTTTTTATATAAAAAGTGAGTAATTTTTATATAATTTTATAAAAATGAGTATAATTTATTTTTACTATATTCAAAGATATATTTTATATAGTTAGCCCTTCAAATAAACTATGTTTAGAATTATCTATACCAAATTTTAGTTTACTTCGGTGCCCCATGACACAGATCTCAGTATCTGATCCACAACATGCATATATATATGAATTTTATAAATAAAAATAATAGTCATTAAGAATAATGATAGTTATTCTAAATAAAAATGATAGTTATTCCGATGAAAAGTGATAATCACTTTAAGTGTTCGTTGGTAGCCGTGCTAAACTAAAATTAGGTTTAAATTAGTATTTGGTCTAAGAAATAAAGTATTAGCTAAAATTAGTATTTATTTTTATTTTATTTTTTGGCAGATAAAATTAAAAACAAGATAAAACTAGTAAAAATGTTTGGTGGACTGAATTAATTGATAGATTAAACTATAAAGTAACATTAATGCCCTTTTAACATATTTATCTTATTTAAACTGAAAATAACTAATTAATTAATTATTCCCAATTTAAACTTATTTATTTAATAAATTGTAGGACAAATTTTTAAATATTAATTGATTAACATATTAATTAGGCAACTTCCTACCCCGTCCCATCCATCCCAATCATTTCTCCCCAAATTAGGGTTTCCCCACCTTACCCACCCACTGGCTGTCACCCGCCTATGATGGTCGTACAAAAATTGTTACCCAAATGACACAAAATCGAGCCTAAATGACACAAAATCGAACCACCAAAACAAACAAATCGAACCCAAATCGAAAAAATCGAACCTACCCACGACCAAATAACCTTCGTCGCCCACCTACGGCAAAAATCAACACCAGCGTAGGAAAGGTAAGGCAGTGATGATCCGAGGAAGAAAGAGAGGGGCGAGAAGAGAGATAAAAGTGTGCGAGGAATAGAGAGGTCAGTGGAGGGATTGGGGGGGATGGAGCCGAAATGACTGAGGTATTGAGGTGACTGAGGCAGTGGCATGAGGCGAAGACGGCGTTGGTGCGAGGCGGAGGAAGAGAGGAGGGGGAAGGAACAACTATGTGGGGGAGAAAAAGAAAGAGATGGAGAAATGTCTTAGACAACCCACTCTTCAATCTCATGCATCTCGCTTGCTCATTGAGCTTTTTATTCATCCATTCTGCTACTCCATTTTGCTAGGGAACTCCGCCCACGATTTTCTCCATGCAGTTCTCATTCTCAACATAAAACTCTTTGAACTCACGAAGTGCATACTCTCTTCAATTATCGGATCACAAACACTTCACTTTCAGCCCTGTTTCATTTTCTATGAGAGCTTTCACACTTCATGTTCACGTATTAAATTATATAACTTTATGCAAGGTTAATATACCAGATTTTTGTTACTATAATTTATTTATATAAATAACCAATTTCCCCCCCTCCAAATTTGCTTGCGTTTCGTACTTGCATGTTTGTGGACTTGATTGGACTTTGGACTTATGAGTGTAAGTCATCCACGATTTCATTTAATCGCGTCATTTTTAGTGGCTATCACCATCTTCCAAGTTAGAATTTTTGTTTATTTACTTATTAAATTTTATAAAAACACATAATGACTAATTGACTATGTACCATATTTAACACTTTTTACTCGATTAAATAAATAATCGAATACGTGATGTCACATTGTTAGTACATTTATTATATACTTTTATTACGTTATCGTGTAGCGCTATAAATGATTTTTTCTTTCTTTTATCATGTTCAACCAGTTGAGATATTTGTCGATATCATTTATTTTATGTATGTGTACTATATTAACATGACAACCAAATCATATCATATAAGTTTATAAGCAACAACTATACTCGTCCTATTTAGTTTACAAAAATAATGGACGATCAAAGTAAAGAATAAAGCATGGTTTACATATACATGATACATGGTTGCTAGACTTGCCACATTAGCTAATTTGTCTCTTTTACATATAATCACAAAAAGTGACTAGTGACTTGTCGATGATGCAACTACTTGGATAGTGAAAACATGTCTACAGCTTAATCTGTACGAAGAAGAAAATGAACAATGAAAGGAATGAGCTTTACAAACTCAGTAGCATATTCATACGTTAGGTTGTAACTCCCAAAACCAAGATAATACATGGTTAACTTAGAGGAACAGTTAAAGTTCATTTAAACCAATTAGAAGGACTTAAACCATTTCAATTCACTTCATGTACAATTATATTATTAATTCACATTTTAATGTCATTACAATGTATAGACAATCCCAACATAAGTGTATTAAGGCCTCAAGTAGTTCAAATAGTATTAATAGTCTCAATTGATATCGCTAGTATCGTATATTATCACATAACGTCACACAACGCCAAGTAGCGACCTATTTAGCTTTAATAGCCTCGTATAGCCTCAATTAACATCAAATGGCTTCATATCACATTCCATAATTCTATACAACGTAAAATAACTTCATATTACAACAATGGTTCATATATAAGTTCATATAACCTTAATGATATTATGTATCCTCAAATATCTCATATAGGTCATATTTCAAGAATCTTCAATAATGAAATTAATGTAATATTTTATAACTTCACATAACAGTGTATAGTTTCATATAGTATGCAATAACATTCATATAACTTTAAATGGCATCACATAACCTTAAATAGCACATATAGTATTGTATAACTTCGTATGACATCATGTAGCCTTATATATATCTTCAAATATCTTTGTATAACTTTCATTGGCATCATATAACATTCAATAGCAATAAATAAACTCAGATTGATTTCAAGTAACACTATATAGCCTTAAGATACAATCATATAGGTTTAAATGGCATCATATATCAAAATATATCCTCATACAACGTCATATAGCATCATATGTCATCGTTAACATCATATAGTAACATATAACATCAGATAATCCCCGTGGTGTTCATGGTGACACAAGTACATGGACTATACAGATATAGCTCGATGAGGGCAATAACACATATATAACCTATGTAAGGGCACCGATCGAATAGCCCAACTAGGACACTGCACTTCTCATTAGGGCTGGTAAATCGTACAGGTCGGGTCATTATCGGGTGGAACTGATAACGACTCAATCTGATAAAGTCAAACCCAAACACGACCCTTTAAGAAAATTATCAACCCTATCATGAAACCAACATGCTATATTCAAAACTTAACACGAGCCGCACATGACACAAAGTTGTTAGTGAAACGATCTTATTCGTGTTGACACGATACGAACCCGACACTTCACTACAACCACACGATAACGACACGACCTAAAGATCAAGACATAGCACGATTTTATCTTTTTCGGATTTTATTTTAGTTTATGTTTAGATTAAACATGATTATTCTTATGGTTGTTGTTTTGTTTTCATTATTCATAGATAGCTAGATCTTTTGAATTATAGGATTAGAAAGTGATATGATAAAATTGTTGCTAGGAATTAGGGGTCAAATTTAGTTTTAAATGAACAAAAATCTACACTTAAATAAGTGGTTATGTGAAGGAAAATAGGAAAAATCATGAACCAAGGTGCAATGACTATGGGAGGTTAGAAATGCACATAAAATGGGCAAATAAAGCAGAAATTTAAGCTTGTTCACAAACTGCCTAAGAAGATGTCAGACTGGCCAGCTTGAAGGTGTTGATTGGTCGTTTTATAAGACAAAACTGTCTTTCTCTAGAGTTAATGAGCTGTCCTTCTCAGCTGCGAGGAGGGGCAAATATATCATTTCAGAAGAGGAGAAAATGAGCAAGTCCTAGCTGGAAAGGGAAACCCAAGCCGCCATATATAAGGAGCAAGAGAGTGATTTGGAGAGAGAACTACACACTCACACTTAGCCATGAACAAATATTGCACTCACTCTACTCTCACCTACCTAGATCAGTCCTGAAAAGAACACCAGTAGTTGATTTGGAATAGAGTCGAGGAGGAAAAACCCACTTTACTTTTATGCTTTAGTTTGGAAAAACTATTGTTCCATTACTTTTGATGTTTAAAAACCTTTCACGCTAGTTTACTTTCTACAAACTGAATATTTTCGAATGTTTGTTGTTGCTCTTTGCTGAGATTTCTTAAAATCCAAAAGCTTGTTTAGCTAGTTTGAAGTAATTCTTCTTTTACTTTGATTTTGTTTCTTCTCTTTTGATTTCTTGCTTGTGATTAACAAATCTTAGCTCAATGTTTAGATTTGGCTTCAATTTGATTTTAGTTTTCGTTGGTTATTTTCTTAGTCTAGAATCTTGTGCTTAAATTCATGAGTGGTTTAATATTTTGGGATCAACTTGTTGACATACTCATCCTCTCATTCTTTTTGAATTGGTTGTCTTAGTTTCTTGTTGAGCCTGTTTGATTTTTGATTTGGTCTCATGTAGAGGTTAGGTTTGTTTTGAATCTATTTGGATTTTAAGAGTAAATTCCTCTCTCTCTCAAGTCTTGTCTATGTTGTTGCCAAATTTGTCTTTTCTCTTTACTAGTTTAGAACAAAAACTCCATGCACTCTTCAACTTTGAAACTAGCGAAAGTTGTTTATTTCTCAAAATGGCAAGTGGACTATTCCTTTACTTAGCTTAGGTTTTTGCTTTCTCAATTTAGCCAAGTTATTTTTATGAGCCGGATTTGTAGTTTTCTCTGTATAGTTTATGATAAAAGTTTCTTCCCAAGGTTTGCAGTTTATGAAAAAAGTTTTGTTTCAGGTATTCCAAAACTAGGCCTAGTAGCACTTACATTCTAAGAACTTTTAATTGCCCAGTTTGATTTCTAAATTCTAAATTTATTTAATTTTGTTAACCCTGTTAAGTAGATAGACTGTTTTCCACACTTATTTTAAACTTAAATTCTTAATTTCCCTAGTGCAATGAAATTAAGCGTGGCGACATTGCCAAAACCTATTTGGTTGTAGAAAATATTTAATGGATCCATCTCTTCCTCTTGGGTCTGCCACCCTCCTTACCTTGTTTAATCTACTAGTATTTTGGTCAGTGGGAAACAAATAATTCTTGATTGGCTGGTTTGTTCCTTAATGACTAATCATATCAATACCAAATCAAAGAGTAATTAATTGACTATGATGCATATTTGATTTTCTATTTAATGTTTAAATTTTATTTTATTTTAATTATTCTTATGTTTAATGCTTCCAGTTGATTGGCCATTAATTGGATGATTATATGTGTTGTTGCATGATTCGAGATATGAGTTTTAACGCATGATTAAGAATAATTAACACCTTATTAATAGAATCGAGGGATTTGAGATTAAGGGTGAGGATTTGTGATCTTGAGAACTTTTAAGAGTTGTGAATTAGTAATTAAATAGAGACATGGGTACAGTACTTTGAGAAGGTTTGAACTAATAAAGTGATCGTCTTTATGAAACTCGAGTCAGAACGAACACTGAATGTGATCCTTAAATATGTTAAATAGTCGATGAAAGCAAAGCCTTAGAATTTTCCTTGTTTTTCTGAATCTTTTCTTCAAATTTAATCTTCGTCGTCAGTGTTCATCTAGATAGTGGTTGATGTTATAGTACTTAGAGTTGGATTAATTAATTTATGTGGATACAGTACTTTTATTTGTTACATCTATGCTAATAATTGCAACGTACACTTACAATATATTTCTAATCAAACTAAATAATCGATCATTTACAACAAGTTAAATTGCTACTTTGTTTTTTGAATAGTTCTCTCTTTTTTCTTTTTTTCTTTTTTAATTCGCTTGGAACATTTTAAAGCATGACTAGATGTTCCATGATGTTCGTAAATAAAGTTTTGACCGTTGACGACGTCCCTATTTAATTTTTATTTCTAACGAATATTTTCAAACTCAAACAAAAATGTTTGAAAAATTCTTTAAATGCACGTAGAAAAGTCCGAATATCGGGGTTGTGCCTCATGGAAATCAAGGAATTTCCCATATTACCCCACTTTTCATTTGATTTTATTTTTAAATTAGTCTAAGCTCAAAAGATTTCTAAGATTAAGCAGCAAAATTGGCTCAAGGTTCCTTCATTTTTATAATAAATATGTCTTTGAATGTGTGGACAAGATCAAGATCGACGGATTCGTGATGCCATCAATAATTTAGTATGTGTGGTGGTGGATCATTATGTATATGTACGAAATTAATACATGTGTACGAAACTTATAGGTTGCTTCATGCGGTCGTCTATTTATTTAATCTAATAGTATAAAATAATAAATTAATTGCGATATTTATCCTCTAATTTAAATAATTGATACGAAAAATCAAACATGCACTTAAGAGTTTAGCTGGAACTCACATAATTGATTAAAAAGTCTTGGAATCGTCTTCCCATGAGATTATTCCATGTTGAAAGTGACTGTAATCAAAATCAACGAATTAACACTAATTAATTGTAATCAACTAATTAGTGCTAATTTGTGGATTTTTCCTAGAATGTCAATCGCTTTCATGTCTTGTACACAAAGGAATCTTTGTCTATGATTTACTTTGGACTAGGGATGTCAATCGGGCTAATCCGTTCGGGTTCGAGCCGCCCCTATCGGGTTGTCAGTCTATTCGGTTACGAGTTATTTGGATTGTAATTTTTGTGGATTAGAAATTCTCAACCCTAATCCTAAATTATCGGATTTCGGGCTAATCCATCAGCCCAATCGGGCTCAAAAAATTCTATGATTTTTTAATTAATATATTAATTTTGATATTTGTATATTTGTAACAAACAAATGCATCAATAAATGAATGTCATTTCAACTCAAAATCAATATATAGCTTTTAGAGAAGTGAGAAAATACATTTTTCTTAATAAATTATCATTTTTTTTAATTTTTAAATCTAAAGAAATATTTCTAAAAAGAAACATTTTTCAGAAGCTGGCATCGCTAGTTGACTCTTCCTCGTCGACAGCCAGCAGCAACTAGAGCATCCCGTCTGACGGGAAGAGCTCACTCTTCTTTAGGCAGAAGCTTGTTGAGATAGGGGAGAAAGGGTATTAGCTCTTGCTGTAATAGTTTTATATTAAATGTTATAGTAAAATATAGAAAAGTGAAATGATGAACGTAACTTTCGAATATTGAATCAAAATGCATTTTTTCAAATACATTTGAAAAAAATCTTATTATACTAACTTTCAAAAGTTGGAAAAACAATAAATTAATGAAGTTGGAAAATTAAATAACGAGAACTCGCTAATTTTCGGATCGATCCTATGGGTTCGGGCTATCTTCGTGTCAACTCTATCAGGTTGCGGTCTATTCGGTTTACGGTGATTCGGGTTGAGATTTTTTTCGGGTTTGGATTTTTCAACCCTATCCCTGTTGAGTTGTCGGGTTAATTGGACCAATCCACAGGTTTCGAGCTAAATTGACATCCCCAATTAGGAATTTTATTGATATTAGCTACTGCAAATTTGAAATTTCTATGATACTTGCGTAATTTTTAAGGATAGTGGGAAAATGGTAAAATGGGCATCCTTTTATTGGGGATAATTTGAAAAGGGTATGAGATTTTATATTACCATTTGATAGTTTCCTCGTATTTCTGTTATATATCCTACTATTTCATTTAACTAATTTTTTCTTTAAGTTATTGATAGCTTGGACGATTAAGTAGATTTACACTTGATTTATTTTGACCGTTTCGTTTTCTTTTCTTCATCATTTTAATCACTCGCCTACAATTTTATTTCAATATTAATATTACTAAAAATTGTTCATTGACCTTCTTGGCTAAGGACTAAAGTCAAGTTGGTAAGTGACTATTTCATGAATGAAATATTATCATGTTATGATTCTGAATATAATTAACATTTTCCTTATCAAAATATTTTATAATATGCATTTATACATATCGGTTGCAAGCATAAAAAAAAAGTGTTTGGTCAATTATGTTAAAATTAGTCACACGACTAAAACGATATCGAGTCCAAAAATCATTTATTACTATTCCCATAAAAATAAGTTTATATAAACCTATTTTTCCTTATTCGACTCGATCTAATTAGTTTTTATATGAACCTATTTTTTCCAACAAATTAATTATCTCTTACATGAAATTGCTAAAATTAGAAAATGATGAAATCACCAAAATAATGAATTAATGTTTTCGTATTAATCCATTTTAGCATTAACAAAGGTTTACCTCACATTCCAAGGTCACCTATATAGTTACACTAATTCATTATCTCTCAGTGAAGATCTCTTTGAAGATTTCTGCCATGTAAAGAAGCATGTGATTCTTGATTTCTGTCATGTCTATATAAAAGGTAATTTAGCAGTGTACGGCAAAATTCTTGATTGGGGTGGATCCACAAAAAAGGTTCCCGAAATGGGAACCTTTTTTTTTTTCTGTTCCAAGAAAGGGTAAGACGCATGAGCGTCATGCGTCTTCCCCGTGCCTGATTTCGTTCCTGCTTCGTTTATTTTTGTTTACGGTGAAGACGCATGATGCTCATGCGTCTTCCCCGTGCTGTTTTCATTTTTTTGTTCTTTATCTTGTGTTTGTCTTTC
>JAYDZE010372031.1:0-36178 GCA_034509125.1 Monilaria moniliformis
ACAAGTATTCTTCCATGCATTCATGGAGGCAAAATTTTAGACCCAAAATCACATAATCTAAATTACTAATTTTCGCTGCTCCAGGTAACTACTGCTGCTCGTGATTCTTTACCAAAATAGTGTGTCAAAATTCTTGTTCCAATAATATAGCTCTCGCAGAAGTCAAAAAACGAAAAGTAGAACAAGAGACTGAGGTTTTGTGGTGTTGGAATACATAACTTGTAAAGGAACTCGTCTCTAGCGTTTCTTGCTTTTGAGCGTGCTCCATTGCTTGATGATATATGCTATTGCTATTCCTTCTTTCAGGGTTGCTCTTCTTTGCCCTTTGTTATTCCACAGCTCGTTGAGTACATACCTACCACTTGGATTATACTCGTTCACCTCCATCAAGGCTGTCGTAACTGCTAGGCTTCTTCGCCTAACTCATTCCTCAGCAGTGTCAGTTCCTCATCGTCTTCATTCAAGAGTGTCTAATTGTACAATGACAGGGAAGAAAATAGCACCCATCATTTTGGATTTTAAAGCATCAAAAGGCCATTTAGGTAAAGTCTGTCAATATACTTCTAGAAATGGGCTAAAATTCAACTTCCCAGCTAATATTAACCATTCATTTTCCAACTCATTCACATATCAAATTCACCTGCATAAAGAATGCTTTTCATGTACTTTGAAAGCTAATTGGCTCACGTACCAAACATGTATTCTTCCTTGATGGGGATGGTATGTGTAGAAGTTCTGCAAACTAGGCAACATAATTTCATACTCGTCAGTTTCAGCAATAAATACCTTGAAATTTTTATCACCTTCATTTTGGATGATCTTGAAAGGGTGCCAATTAGAATCCCTTATGCAACTATCCCATCATGTAAATAGCTCAATAGCGCTCTCCCATTCTCTTGACCCCAATGATGGCCCGAGCAGACTGGTCCTTCATTTCCTAGCAGAAAGTTTTCTTGTTTTGTTTAACAATTGACAGAAATTGAATGCAGCGTTTGCAATTCTCAAGAGAATGGGAGAGTTCAAACTTCAGTCACATCTACACTAGCTCTGCATTTTATCTTTTGTCAATTGTTAAAGAATACAAGAACATTTTCTGCTAGGAATTGAAGGACCAGCCTGCTCGGGCCATCATTGGGGTCAAGTGAATGGGAGAGTTAAGTAGTAAAACCTTTTTACCAGCAGCCAAAATGATGCTTGGATAATGAAACAAAGCTCAGAGATGTTGAGCTATGTATGCAATGGGATATTCGCATAAGGGATTCTAATTGGCAACCTATCAAGATCATCCAAAATGAAGGTGATAAAAGTTTCAAGGTATGTATTGTTGAAAATGAAGAGTACGAAATAATGTTTCCTAGTTTACAGAAATTCTACACAAACCATCCCATAAATGGAAAAAGACATGTTTGGTATGTGTGGCCAATTAGCTCTCAAAGTACATGAAAAGCATTCTTTATGGAAGAAATGGCAAAATATTACAAAGAAACTTCCATATTTCTTAGCAGTGTGATCAGCGAAAAGGATGAGATGGTCGAAGCTTCCAATGAAAGTATACAAATTCTATTTCTCTCTGTTGTTATCTTTCTTTTATTCTTTGGTCTTTCATTTTTTAGATTTGAAATAAAGCTTATATGAATCTTGCTTTTGCAACATCTATTAGAAAGAAGAAAACTGTAGCAAAGTGCCAATGGTCAACTACAAAATGTTCTCCAAGAACATGATAGAATCAGCATGCAATTGGAAGTTCAGAGGAAGAAGCTCAAGCAAGAGGAGCAAGTGTTGTTGAAGGAAGGTGAAGCTCAAAATGAAAGTGAGAATCTACGGCTTAACCATGAGAAGAAACAAGTATATCTAACATCCTCCATCCGACATTCATTGGAAAACAGGACTCACCACAATAGATTTGTATCAATGGCTAAGTCAATATCTAATCATGGTAAGGCTGGCTATATTGGTGGTAGGTTGAATCTTGTATGTTGGTCATGCACATTACCAATGCTCAAGTGTATAGAATTTTCAAGATGTTATAGATATAACTTCATTCACTGCAAAAGTGTTGATAATACTTCATATTTTATTGTATGTTAGTCATGCACATTACCAGCACACTGTTAAACTCTCAGCTCAAAAAAATAGGGCATGAGCACTATATTATACCATCGGGCTAGGTAAAACACAGATATCATATTAGGTTACAAACTTACAAGAGGGAAAAAAACCAAACAACAATAACAAAACAAAACAAAAAAAATGGGAAAACCATACAAAATCTCGAAAACATATGACTGAATCGCAAACATATGACCCAAGGTTTCTCAAAGTGAGAAGAGAGCATCGTCTCTAGAAACAGAAGCACCAGAAGTCGAAGAGGTTAACTTATTAAACTTGAAAAAGAAAAAATGTAGGCACACACACTGTATAAGGAGATCGCGTAGGAGAAGAGAGACGTGGCCAAGTTGCGACGCTCACGATTGATAAGCTGGTTCACATTTTAGCCAAACCTAAATGTAATATATATAAAAAGTTGGAAATGAGATCAGATTTTTGAGTCATACCATTACCACCCCAATCGTGGCTTCTTTCACTCATATATACTCAGTCTTGGCAAATTCTTTGTCCTCATTTATATGTAATGCATACTAACTTCTGGTGAATCAAAAAGTAATCTCTCACACTCGGCTAGAGAGAGAAAATTACAAAATGATAGGTTGACGCCACACATTCCATCATATGATTAACAATCCTAACAGCTCAAGGAGTCATGTACGTAAAATAAAAGATGCCACAGTAAAACTTAATTCAATTATAATGTACTATAAGATGACAATCGTGACTAGAATAATAAAATAAAATAAAATTATATATAATATACTATATATAGTGGATGTGGAACAAATTAAACTAAAGCACCTCTCTCATGCTATGCGCCTTTACACGGCAGATGGGCACGCTAATATAAATCACATATTACAATATACCAAAACTTTCAACTACTTGATTATGCTCGACTCGATTCGACTCGATTATATATATTATTTATTTCATCGACCAGCACGCACCATCCGGCTACTTCTTCTCAATCACACCAACTGTTCGCAAAGTATCAGTTTCACGAGAGCTGCAAAGAACCAAGACAAGAAACCAGAAAATTATTATAACTAACCTATATTTTCAATATACGGAAAATATTGATATGATCAATACATACCGTGTGTATATATTGGCTCCCGTGTCGCCATACTGCGACTCCTGCAGGTGGCCGACCTTACGGAGGATGGATTTGTTGATGAAGTTGTCGCCGGATCGGATGTAGGTGTCCGGCTGGTCGACCTCCGGCATGGAGCCCCTATTCTTTTTGGTGACATGCACAGTCGGCGACCGGACGAAGTGCTGCGTGGCTGTGTGAACTCCGATCATGAGAGCCAGCGCAATAAACGCCCCCAGGGCCCCTACTGGGATCGCGGCGTGGCCAAGCCCCGCCACGAACTTCTTCAACATTCCGACTTTGGCGGGGTCTTGACCGGCGGCGGGGGAGGCCGCCAGTTTGGGAGTGGTGGCTGAGGCCAGGCTGCGGATGTACAAGGAGCTTTGCATTGATGGTTTGCATTGTCTCTGTAATATATCATCAATTTGTGTTAGCTTATGTATAGACAACAAAAAAAAAAAAGGTGGAAAGAAAGCTAACCAAAGCGCTGAATGCCATTTTGAAATAATCCTTGGGGGAAATTGTTTTTGGAGATATGATGATAGAATGGCTTTATAGATTATAGAAAAAGACCCACACAAAAAATGGTAGTTATGGATTGATGGTTTGTGTAAAATGTGGTTTCTTGCAACGAATTGTAGTTAGGGATTGGTGGTTTACATAAAAATCTGGTTTCTTGCAATCGCACTTAGTGCATTAATTTCGCCCCAATCAGTGGTTAACAAAGTAGTGGTAATTATTAATAAGTTAGTAACTAATAATTAAATGAATAATCAACAATTTTAATTATAGTTTCTATTAGAGTTTAATATTTTTTTATTGCAATTTATTAATTATATTTAGTATTTAATTAGGATGTATGCAAGTGGATCGGGATGAATGGGGTGTCTACAGAGAAAATGCATGTAAAAGGCATTTCGAAGTACTAATTAACGAGAATAATAATTCAAACTTTGGAAGAGAACTTGGTGGAATTGAGATATATATTTAGAGTATTAATCGAGGGAAAAAGTTGGTTGAAATATATTAAAGCAAAAATAATAATTTTATGATAAGTTATTATTTATAGGTGTAATTTTGTTTAATTTTTATTATTACAAACGTGTTAAAATTCCATATGCCTGCTGCTGCATCATCATTTTTCTTTATAGTGAGATTGGTTTATATCCTCTAGCTTTTGAATTCTACATTGCATATATACATGGCTGTCTTCTCATCTTAAATTCTCTTTTTTTGTTTTAATAGCCGTTGAATGTGAGATAAATATAAAGTGAAATCGTATCCAAGTCCTATAACTTTTTATATCATTAATTTGGATTTTTGGGGATAGAATATTTCATGTATTATTATTTATTCTACCTAAGAAATGATGTATATATAGAGAGAGAGTGACGGATACAAACGAGTCTTGTATTTATTTTGAAACAAACAAAATATTAGAGGATATCATAGTCAATGACGGATCTAAGAAACGTTTATCGTGGGGTCGTCGTACAGTTTTTTTCATGTGTTTTCCTTTTTAGTTTTGTCTTCCACAATAGTACTCGCATATCTTTCTTTGTTCTGCCACTAAATTTCCCTCATAATATGTATAATTTTGGGGGCAGTGCTACCATATGTGGGGTCGACAGTAGCTCGAAAGATCGAATTTAATGGAATTTTTCGATACTCGTGAGCCGACGGTGGGGTCGGTCGACCCCGCCCGACCCCACCTACATATACATTTATATGGCCATAGTATAGTAGGATATATATAATTAGAGCCATGAAACAAAACCGAACTAGGATAAACATGAACTTAAGATAAAATTACACAGTGTGAATTTATAACAAGTTAAAAATGTCAAATTTAAAAAAGGCTACAATATTTGTATGTCTTAACCATCACCTCTCACGTCTGAGCAAATAACAAGTTTCGCCTATATATATATATGCAGTCAATTGTATTGCCAGTGTACAACATACACGCATCAAATTAATTCTTTCTCGATCCATCGTTTCAACTCCTCGACTGGAAGTCTACCGTGTGTTCCTCGCTGCTGAACTCTTGGCTCGTCAACGCGCCCTTAGCGAACTTCCTCACGTCGTAATCCGAGTCGCTACTGGAGTACGTCGATGACACCTTGGCACCCGCATTTAGGTCATCTAGAGACACGTCCCCTTCCAAAGCACGTACGATCTGTATAGCAAAAAATACTTAGAATTTCAGAATGTATCGATTGAGTTGTCAAATTGACCCCACCAAAAGAAATATTCAAGATTTGGGTCAAAATGGCCAAATTGGCATTTTGGGCTAGGTTTGGTAAGACCACTCTTGACTAGGATTCAAATTCATAACTTACTAATCATATTTGAAATATGACATATTGTGTTAGATCGTATTTTAGATCAAGATTCATTAGACGGTACTCATATATTGGCACCGTTTGACGGATCTTGATGCACGAACTTTCATACTCGACAACGAAGTAGAGAGAAAATACTATCAAACCTGACTCATTTTAGGACGTCCTCTAGCAGAATGTCTAATGCAAGCTCCAGCACATGACACCATGTGAAGCATTTCTTTGTGATCGTAGTTATCTCCCAATCGTGGATCAACCAATTCCTCATAGCTTCCTCCTTCTTGAACTCGCGTTAGAATAGGCCTAGCCTGCATACGCGACAAAACATATCAAATTAAACTAAATAGATTAGAAATTAACGAATCATATGATTAATGGCAACCTCAGAAAGAAAATTTATTTAAGCAGAGATGTAATTATGTGAATTACCCAATCAACTAAGCTATCGTCGTCGCTGTGGATGTCGATAGGCCGTCTTCCAGTTATGAGCTCCAAAAGCATGATTCCGAATGAGTAGACATCAGACTTCTCAGTCAATTTCCCGCTCGATGCGTATTCAGGAGCCAAATACCTAACATTGCATGTCACACAAATAATATTTAATAATGCTTCTAATAACATGGGAAGATTTTAATATTATTTTTTTTTACCCAAATGTTCCCATAATTCGAGTTGAGACATGAGTGAAGTTGTCGTTTGAAAGTTTGGCCAATCCAAAATCTGCCACCTACATTGATGTAAGAGTAATACAAGATGATTAATTAATGAATCAAACATGGCGTATTTAAAGCAGATGGTACCTACCTTTGCTTCAAAATTTGAGTCAATCAAAATGTTCGCAGCTTTTATATCTCTGTGGATAATGCGAGGATGGCCTGCAGATTAATGTAAACTACATTAAATATCGTATTAATATACTATTAAACGACTATATCCATAATCAGAAACTAACAGTCTTCGTGAAGATATGCGAATCCTTTAGCAGATCCCAGAGCAATCCGGTGTCTGGTAGGCCAATCCATAACTGGACGACCAGCTCCTGTGTATATCAATTATAAATAAATAAATAAGTTTATATATTTTTTCTTATACAAAATACAAAATAAAATGCTACAAACATTATATATAATGGTATTTATTCTCAAAATTTATGACCTAATTGTGGGGTTATTGTCATGCAATTAAGAGAGATTTTGAATTAAAAATAGGTGAGAACAATGAGACTAGCAAGAGAGAGAGGGAGAGTTACCATGAAGGTGATATTCAAGGGTGCCATTAGACACAAATTCATAGACGAGCAATCTTTGAGCTCCGGTGGTGCAATAGCCAACCAGCGATACCAGGTGGCGGTGGTGCACTCTGCTAATAATATCCACCTCCGCGTTAAACTCACGGTCGCCCTGCCCGCTGTTGGATTTCAGGCTTTTCACGGCTATTTCCTTCCCGTTGGGCAGCACCCCCTTGTGCACGTACCCGAAACCCCCTTGCCCGAGCAGATATTCCTGGGCAAAGCCGCGTGTCGCCGCCGCCAAATCTTCGTAGGTGAAGCTGCTTTGACTGAACCCTAGCGACACCGCCGGTTGCTGCGACGGCGGCGGCATTCCACCTTGGTATGGCCCCGAAAATCCGCCCGAGCTCATCTCGCTGCTGGTAAGAGCTGGCGGAGGCGGCGGCGGCACTGGCCTCCAACCGTATTCAGAGCTCACGCCGGCGCTCCCAGGCGGAGGTGGTGGCTGGATCTTCACCATGTATTCCGAGGAAGGATTATTATAGTAATTATCTGCACGAAAACCGTTTGTTTTGTCAAATTAATTCAAAATTTGAATTTATATCTAGAAATTGAGGAATTACTCATATTTTGTTGAGGATTGTTATTGTTGTTGTTGTCTCTGTAGTATTTGAGCTCGTCATCAGGCCTCTTTCGCTTCTTCTTTCTCAAACAACAAATCATGAGAGCGACAAAAACGAAGAGCAGTAATGCTGCTCCAGCAGCTGCTGCTGCGATAATGGCGGTTTGATTCGAATCATAACTTTTTCCCGATGCATCCTCTAATTGCGGCGAATCGCTCCTTTGGCGATCGCCTCCAGATCGCGACGGCGGCGAAGATGAGTCTCCGGACTTAGACCTCGGCGGCGACGGAGATTTTTGGTCGCTATCAGAAGGCGGAGATTTGTTTTTGTCATTTCCAGACGGCGGCGACGGACTAGAAGATTTGTCACCACCAGATCCCGACGGTGGCGATGAACCACCACCGCTCGATGATGGAGGCGGAGGTGATGAACCACCACCCTTCGACGACGGAGGCGGCGGCGATGAGCCGCCGCTAGCTGGCGGTGGCGTTGAGGATTGCGGAGGCGGCGGTGATCCAGCGGTCGACGGTGGTGGCGGTGATGACGCTGTTGGAGTCGGCGGTGGTGGTGAAGCATCAGTGGACGGTGGTGGCGGTGATTGTGAACCCGCCGCCGGCGGTGAAGGTGAAGATGACGTTGAGTCAGGTGGCGGCGATGGACTCGTAGATGAATCCGACGACATTATTACAAATTTCTAAATTCGGAAGAAGGCAACACGCATCCCTACCGTTCTCCCAATCAGGTAACCCCTGATCAAAATTCACATCTCCTCATCATCAGCTTCGTAAATCAAATTTCCATATATAAAATCAATGATCAACACAAATTAACGTCTGCAAAATTCATACTACACGATTTTGCAGACGAGAGAGCTAATCTGAATAGAGAACAATCAACTTGTACAGGAAATGTGATTGCTAGAATTTAATATTGACAAAAAAAAAAGTTGTGGAAGGGGAAAAAAGGAAAAAAGAAGAAGTAAAGAGAAAAAGGAGAAATTGATACCTTTAGGAGAAGGGCGGGGAGGTTTGAGAAAGGCGCGAGAGAAAAGAAAAGAAATGGAGCATGGGGTTAGTTTCAACAAAACCAGAAAATATGGTTGAAATTACATCCTAATAAATCTCCTACGAAAATGGAAATTGAACTATATTTCTATTTTTGGTTTTTTTCTTGGTCAACTTTTCTACTATCCAAACAACTTTTTTTCTCTATTAAATTAATGATATTTGATTTAGTACATGCATGGCATGGTATATAGTTTGTTAGATATGTGGAGCCCGCGGTCGATAAAATGTGTGATTAAGATAAGAAAAGGTAATGAAATGTATCTTTTAGGAACAAAAAATATACAATTAGTTTTCGAATATCATACACAATTTAGCTTCATCAAACCATAACTTTAAACCAAGGTATTATATTTATTATTCATGTCACGTCGGTTTTTCACATCTTACCAAAAACATCAACAACCATCAAATCATAAATCATATCATACATTGACTATTCATGATTTTACCATTTTTTTAATTCATCCTTATTTTATATTAATTTCTAATTTCGTATACTTATTTTAATTGTGATATTTTAAAAATTAAAATAAATGATTGACTTTTAGAAATTACATAATTAAAATAAAAAATTATATGAGTGAAAATAAAAAATTATATAATAAAAATTTAAAAAAACTACATCATCGAAATAAAAATTACATAATTAAATTAAAAAATATATTCATCCATTGAGGAAGCGTGCCTAAATTTCTTCAATGAGATTCTTTTGAAGTTGGTCTTGAACTTGTTATTCGCGAAGAGAAGCACGCCAATTTTGAAAATCTTGGAATTGACGTGGTGCACATTGACATGAGTTAATATATCGGCGAAATTAGTTATGCCGTCCCCTTCATCATCGATTATCATGATATGTAAGATAATACATGCAAACATGACGTCGGCGATGCATGATTGGTACCATATATGTGATAGATCTTTCACGATCGTCCAACATGATTGGAGTACACCAAATGCACGCTCAACGTCCTTTCGCGTCGTCTCTTGCCTTTGAGAAAACAATGCTCTCTTTGACTCAGTTGGACACATAATCGATTTGACGAATACCGGCCACTTCGGATAGATGTTATCGACGAGATAGTAGCCCATATTGTAAAGTCGACGATTGGCCGTGAATGTGATAGTTGGTGCTTGACAACGCATACTTCGTTAAAGATAGGTGAATGGTTCAAGGCGTTGATGTCATTGTTGGAGCTGAAAACGACAAAGAATGCATGTCAGATCCATAAATTTTGGTCAGCAACTGATTCGAGGATGATTGTCAGGTGTGAACTCTTGTATCCATTGGTATACACGTCTCTCCATGCTACATGACAATTTTTCTATTATCAGTATATACAATCGGTGTTACCTAGCATTTTGGAAAAGCTATGACTCATCTCGTACATATTCCAAGCTCGTCGTGAGTCCATCCGCGATAGAGAATTGCACGACCAACTATAAACGGATTTAATTGAACACATTTGGAGTTACTTCAGTCCCCCTTGACAAATGATTCAACTTTTTAATTATGTAGATTCTAGCTTTTAATGAAATTTTAGAATTTAAATTATGTACATTTTCTATTTTTTATAATAAAATATTAGGATTAAATTATGTAATATTTAGGAATAATTTAATCTTAAAATTTAATTATAATGTTTTATTTATTTCTACAAAATTCGTATTTAAATTGCTGAATTAAAAATTATATAAATTATGGAAGAAAAAAAAAGAGATGAATAATATAATAGAAGGACAAAATCAATCTATGAATAGTATAAGAAAAGTGGAATGTTTTATTTACTTCTATTGTTGATGATACCCTTAGAATTCAGAATTTTTTGTTTCGGTTTTTTGTTGATAAACGTTGATTAGAATCACTTTGACTATTTTTTTCAAATATTATTAAAATAAAAAATTTGATAGTGTATAATGTTATGTGGAGGGAAGACACGGAGTCTTGTAAATTGTAATTGAATAAAGACTTACAAAGTAACATTAGATCAATTTTTTTATTAAATTACAAGTAATTATAATTATAAAAAGGGTAAATTGTCGGAATAATTATAAAATTTGGTCAAATTCTGATCAGTCCCGTAAGTTTCAAAATCAGTCGCTAATATCATGACTTTGACAATTTTCGCAATTGTCCCACGACGCTTGATTTGGGAGGAAAATTGTTGCTGATGTGGCCAACGAAAAATCTTACGTAGACGAAACGTATGGTAACTAAAACGACGTTGCATGTTGAGATACAAAACGACGTCGTTTTGTTAAAGGCAATTTGTCAGAAAAACCATGAAATTTGGTCAAATTTTTGTCAATCCCACAAATTTCAAAATCACCCACTAATATTATGATTTTGACATTTTTCGAAATTGTCACATGACAAAAAAGTGGTGGCATGCATGTCTTAAATTATTGACATGACACATATGTGTCTAAAAATTAATGACGTGTCGCAGATATACATTAAATGACGTCATTTTACTGAGTAAAATTAAAAAAAATAAAAAATAAAAAAATTAATTATCTATTCCCTCTTTCATCTCCCTTTCTCTGTATCTTTTTCCTCAACATCTCAATCTCAATCGCAATGTAGAGAACAAAAATACAGAAATTAAGAACAAATCAAGTTGGAGATTTAAAAAAAAAATTCTGTAAAATTCTCAATCTGTGTAATGGAAATTATTGATCGTCAAGAACCCAATAAAAAATGAACGAATTTGAGCGATTTCTGGGAGTATTTCTATGGGGCGTTTTGTGACTTTTGTCGAACAATTGGTGTGCACTGACAGAGAATGAAGAATAAAAAAAATAAGAATTGATTCCTATAGTCCATTCGTTTAAGAATTCAACCAAAATTTCGAGGGCAGCGCGAAAATTGTAGAGAAAGTGAGACAAACGTGGTTGAGGGTTGGGGAAGGGTTTTCATAAGAAAAGAAAAAGAAAAATACAAGAAAAATATTTATTTTATCCAAATGGCAAATTGCCGGAAAAACCACTAAGTTTGATTAAATTCTGGTTAGTCCCACAAGTTTGAAAATCAGCCACGTCTGCACCAACTAATCAGTCACGTCGTTTTTAAGACATGTATACGCCACATCAATATTTTAAGACACGTGGGATACCAGATTTTTTCGTCGTGAGAAATTTACGAAAAATCTCAAAATCTGATATTAGCGGCTGATTTTCAAACTTGCGGGATTGACCAGAATTTGACCAAATTTCATGATTTTTCTGACAATTTACCCTTATAAAAAATAGGAATATTACCATCTACTATTCTTACCATCCCATTTCAATAGTTCTCAAGATCCAACGCAACCCTAAATCCTATACTCTTTCTTAAGAAATGAATAATTTATAATAAAAGCGATAATATATTTTTTATTGAAATGTATATATTCAAAAAGTAGAAGAGACAAAAATTAATATTAATTAATAAAGTAAGAGAGATAAAATAAGTAGATCCAATAATATATAACGTAAATAATGAGCTATGTTGAAATGTTCATTACATATAATTTTTTTGTTTTATGGCCTATTAAAATGAAACATAAGATTACCTATAAGGCGGTATTTTTTTCCCGCTATTTTTGTCACAGTCATCTTTTATTTTATATTTTGAGATAATCATAGTTATTTTATTTGCATTCCGTTTAAAGGATCCCCAGCCAGAGAAATTCCGCGATTCGCCAACTAGAAACATCCTTTTGCCAACTGTAATGTATTATTGATAGGAAAGAGAGAACAAGGCAACCAATTCGAATTTTTCAATCCGACAAAACCTAAATTGAATTCGATCGCAGCGCGGAGAGAGGGAGAGCTGTTACAGAGTCCGAGAATATTCGATCAACTCAACTGATCAATAGAATTCCAAACGATGCCGTCGCGCAGAAGAACTCTCCTCAAGGTTATCATTCTCGGCGATAGTGGGTGAGTTTTCATTCCACCCTTAAATTTGGTGTATTCGTTTCTATCTGATTAGTATTTGTGCGCGAAAGTCCGAGTATGGGGGTATATTGTTGCTTTAATCAACAAAGTGATGTCGATATTAGGTGAAGAAGATTTAGAATGTTGATTTGTTTGTGTTTTGGTGCGTTAGGTTTTATATAGACTGATCTGATTTCGGTCGCTGCTGTAATCCTGCATTTAGTGAAAGTGAGAAGCAGTGATGTAATTTGATGTAAACTGGAAGTCCTTGATTAATTGATTGATTTAATCTGGTGAAGCTGTATATCAAATTTGGTAGTGTTGAGAGCAATTTATCGAGCAATTCTACCGTAAAGCAATTATATTATCTCATGCATTCTCACCGTGTACAGTTCTGCACAACTGTGTCAACATGAATCTACATGTTGATGATTGACAATCTGATTATTGTAATTTTTGGTTTAATTTGCAGGGTGGGGAAGACCTCATTGATGAATCAGTATCCTAGGCAGCTGGTTAATCCATCATTATCTTTGCTAGTGAATTCATCTATTGTTAGACATTTTGCTTAATTGGTTATAATTTTATTAGTTTGATGGTATCCTTGAACGTTCCTTTAAAGATATGTAAACAAGAAGTTCAGTAACCAATACAAGGCGACAATTGGGGCCGATTTCCTGACAAAGGAAGTTCAGTTTGAGGATAGGCTTTTCACTTTACAGGTTACTCCGAAGCAAAAATAAAAATAAAAATGGCTACCCTAGAGAAATCTTAGAATTTGACTTGTCAAGCTACTTATTCTTTGTAATCCGTCTTTACCTTATTCATGAACTTGGATATTTTGTAGTCCTTTTTTGCCTTGGATTGACATTTTTCCAATTAGATATGGGATACAGCTGGCCAAGAAAGATTTCAAAGCCTCGGTGTTGCTTTTTACCGTGGTGCTGATTGTTGCGTGCTTGTTTATGATGTCAATGTCATGAAATCATTCGACAATCTTAACAATTGGAGGGAAGAATTCTTAATTCAGGTACCAGGGATATATTTTGCCTACTTCATATCAATAGGGCCAAACATCTGCTACTCCATTCAGTTCTACATACAGGCTTTTGCATGCTTTTACTCCTCCTGTTCACATTTTTCACTAAGATAAGAATAAAGGTGGCTGGTTTTATGTTATTATAGCATGAAATGTTTGATGCTTGCTGTTAAAGCATGATTTATGATCCTTATCTCATTCACCTTCTTTACCCTTTGGAGAACCAAAAAAAAGAAGAAGAAAGAAACTAAAGCAGAAATTTCACTGCAGGCAAGCCCAACAGATCCAGACAACTTTCCTTTTGTTGTGATCGGCAACAAGACTGATGTAGATGGTGGAAATACTAGAGTGGTAAATCTCCTCTCTACGTCTCAGCATGTCTATGTGAGCATGTGTGTGTGTTTGTCGCCTGTCTGTCGACAGTTTATGAGGTTCTGTGCCAAAACTATATTGATAAAAATATCTGACACCCAAGTTTGTAAATGGTGACGGACATTATGCATCTGAGTTATTGTTACTTTTTTATAAATATACATATTCTCATTGAGCCAGATATAGGCTTAGAACATTTCATACATTAAACTATAATACTATCTTCATTTCTTGGTTTGTTCTTGTTTGTATCTCTTCATTTGAATATTGAACCTTATTTAGCATGTGAACAGACTTCTGTATTTTTCAATAATGCTTTGAATGTTTATCTTGTATATACCATATTCCAAACACTCAAAATAATGGTGAATCATATTTTTTGATTTTGCATTTGGGTAATTGCTAAATTGTCATCTCAATTTTTGCAAATGAACATTGTCATCCCAGTAGGGCATATGTCCGGCTTTGTGCATCCTTAGGTGTAGTTTTGAACACTCAGTCTCGTTTGGAGGTCCAGTCTCGTTTGGAGGTCACCATAGGTGATAACTATCAGTATATCAGCTATAATGTGCTGATCAAGTACATATTTATTTGAACTGCAACAGGTATCCGAGAAAAAGGCTCGGGCTTGGTGTGCCTCAAAAGGGAATATTCCCTACTTTGAAACTTCTGCCAAAGAAGGCACTAATGTTGAAGAGGCTTTCCAGGTTATTGCAAGTAATGCCCTGAAGAACGGAGAAGAAGACGAAATGTAAGTCAACTATCTCATCTTTTATAGATATACACTAGAATCCACCCGAGGATATATGATTGATATAATTATGTTTGCTGAGAAGGTTCTTGTATTCTGGTCTTGATCGTAAAGTTCATGTGGAAACCCATTTTTGAAGAAAAGAATATCCTCTAGAGTCCAACCAAAATATGAGAAACATTCATCATTTGGAACAGTTGCTCTTCCTAGGGCCACAACTTCACCATCTCTATAATTTACCTGGTTATTGTATATAATTTAAGTAGATCGATTTACCATCTCAAATATGTTTATGGTTTCTTTGGTGTAGATACTTGCCTGATACAATTGATGTTGGAAGCAGCGGCGAGCCTAGGTCAACTGGATGCGAATGTTGAAAACTGTTAATTTTATCCCAGGAAGCAAAGTGACTAAAGCTTATGTTTTCCTCGTATTCTTTTAAGTCACCTGTGTATACTAGCTATTTAAGTGTTACTGGATTACATAGTATTTATTCTTAGACATATATCGTCATTGGATTGTGAATTTGTGTATCAATAATTTGGTCCAGTTCCCCTGCAACAATATAGGAGCAGCTAATTAATAATTTCATTTCTACAGGTTCGAGCATGTTAGATAAATATATATCATACAATACACAACTACTACATAAACCTTTAACAAACCTATGAGGCATCAATTCTGGTTGAGAGACCAACTAGCTACACAAATCGTTGCTTCGAGTGGCGGAGACGTAAATTATGGCAGATTTACAATTTCCACCCGCAGTTATAATCTACAAAACCAGATCACACACACTAAACGCCTTCCTCAAGCTTTTCCTTCCCAATGCAGGATCCTCTCATAGATGGGATTCTTTAAGTTGCCCACCTCCCTCCATGTTGGATCAATTTCAGCTGACTTTGATTCCGTTCGACAAAACAGTCTCGAATTCGGGTCGGAGTAAGTGCATGCTAAGCATTCTCAAAGCATCAAGGCCTCTTTCACCACCACAACATCATTTACAAATCAACCTGATAAGCAATTTTGGGAATTTCAATCAATAAACATACTCGTAAAGTTAGGTCATAAAAAGAGAAACTTATGCAGAAATACTCACTTGGTAGAAGTGAAGGTGCGTGGACATTTGGAGCAGAAGATGATTGACAGTACACTTTGGGGGCTACTTCATGCCAACTGAAGAAAGCTTATCTGCATTAGGCTGCATTGAACTTCCTGAGGCATTTCCAGTCAACATAGTGCTTGAAGTAGGATTTGGTGGCATCATTGGTCTTGAAATAGGAGGCCGAAGGGAGTTCATGCCCATTAAGGGTCTAGACGCCGCGTTGGGGAAAGCAGCTGCTGCCCTGTTGGGAGGTAGATTCTGTGAAGCTAGACGACCTGATCCCGGTGGCATCCCAAATCGTGTTGCGATTATCTGTGCTCTCTCGTGGAAGAGCCTCTGCTTTGACCGGTCCAACAGTTCCCTAACCCTCATTCCAACGTTTTCCATATCAGCAAAGAAAGCCAACTTGGTCTCCAGCTTGTACAACTGCAACCAAAGCAGTCTAAGCTATACAGGGTGCATATAAACAAATAGAATAGGTTTTGTGAAACCCTAGTACGACCTCAATGACAAGAAAAAGAAAGCTTTAAGCCACTGCAGAAGTGCAAAGACATTAATCAAAACCAATTTACTTTCCAGGACTACCTGTGAGGGGGTTAAGTCAAATATAACTTGTCAACGGCGAAAAATACCTGCTTTTCTATTAGAAATGTGGAAAGCTGAAGTATTTGATCTTCTTCTTGATCCGCAAGAAGCTTTGCTTTCACTGCTCCAGCTGAGAGGGCAGTCACTGCTGCTCGTTTTAGCTTCTCATCAGAATCAAGATATTTTTTTGTCGCTTCAGAATCTTTCTTTTCATCACCACTTCCTTTAGCTTCTCTATCACCTACTTTATCATCAAACATGTGATAATTTCATCTCAAAATCTGTCTTGTTGGTCTGACATGTAATAAGCATTTAACTAATGATAGGTAGTTCAGATCAGCACCTTATTTTACTATGTAAGCTACACAAAACCTAAAAACAAATTACATTGCAGAAAATCCAGTTTATTTTCCAGGCAATGTAACACTTTTTATCTCACTAGTATGAACCGTCTATAACTGATTCATTGAACTCAGTTGAAGAATCTTACATCCATTAGACACGTAAATCACCTTAATGATGAAAACAAGTTAAAAAAAGCGAAATGCAAAACCAATACCTGCGCTGTCATCTTTACCAGTTGAATTTGAGATAACCAATGCATCAGCCTGTTTATTTCTAGAGATGGGTGTCATATCCTCTTCTTTAATAGGCTCTTTAGAGTGAGGGTCCTCCACAGCTACAGTTACACCTTCTGCTTCCTTGGCAGAATTTGACTGAAGCTCAGTTTGGGATGTTGAGACTGCCGATTCTTCAGCATCTTTTGGTACTGTTCCCTTTGGCAAATCAGAGCTACCAGGGTCACTCTGTGAGTATGGTTTGGCATCCTCCTCCATAGCCACTACATCAGGTTCCTTAACAGTATCGGATCTGTCTGTACTGTCAGGTTTGGGAGAAGTTGCATCTTTGTGGTCCTTAGAAGAAGAATCATTTCCTCTATTATTTTCTTCAGGGGCAGAATCGTTGTTGCCATCATTTCCATCATCAGGTAAAACAACTGAATCAGGATTTTCCTCTTGTTTTTCAGCATTTTCATCCTTGTCACTCTTAGGTTCAGGCTCTGGTGTTTTAGTTGAGTTTCTGCGAATTTACAATTTAAAAAAGGAATACAATCAGGAGTGTAATTAGTTTTCAAGTATTAAAATGACAAAGGAACATTGAGAAACACATACTCTTCCGCATCAGCTATACTCTTCTTGTCATCTGGAGGATCTTCCAGAGGGATGCAGTGCCTGGCAGCGAGCTGCTCACTGGAATAACCACTAGAGAGAGATTTCAATAGGCTACAAACTGATGCATTGGCAATATTAGGATCCACCAGTCGTACTAGAAATGCAGCCTGAAATAGAGAAACTTATCAGGTTGAAGTTGAATGTAAACAAAGTTAAAACGCAGAATATTCAAACTAATTGCACTCAATTTTAATTAAGTTCGGTCATCGGAAGCAAATACAGACAAGAGGGAAACAAAAGAAAAAGCAAGCTTGATATGTTAATAATTTAGGAGTGACAGACTAAAAACCACATACCAATGTCATCACAGGGTTACCAGCTTCAGCTAAGCATAATTTTTCTCCGGGTGAAGGAAAAGAACAGACGGCTTCAAATGCTTCCTTTAGAGCCTTCAATGCAAAGCTCTCTACAGCTTCAAGACTCGCATCTGATTCCTTGACCTCATTAACCTTTGAGATATCCATTGGACAGGAAGAGTCCTGATTGTCAGTACTCCCACCCTGGCTTTCCGTTTTCACCACAGCATCTTTAGGAGCAGTATCACTATCTTTGTCAGCTTCAGGAGCAGAGTCTTTATTACTGATGGAATCCGGTGCCCCATTTTCCTTAAGAACATCATTGTTTTCATCACCATGACAGAAAAAAGTATCTTCAATTGGCATTTGAACAAAGTGCAATATACACTGAGCTTTTGTCTTCGTTGCAACATGCTCAGCAATCTCACTCCAGTTATCTCTAAATAATTCTATAGCTTCAAGGAGCAGAAGAGTTTCTTGATCTGTCCATTTCCCTCCACTAGCACCACCAGCTTCTGGTGGTTCCATAAGAATGAAATCTAATGGGGACATATCCGACCCAAACTTCCCATTGTTGTAACACTCAGCACAGAGATCAAAATCTGCCTGTTTACAGGTTGGATTCAGCAACAATAAGTAAACAATATCATAGAAATATGGGCACTCAAGGGCATAAAACTATATCTGTACTGTGATTCTAAAGATGGAAATACATGTTTTGGATATGCTAGCAGAATGATGCAACTACTACTTTATACATAGTCACGAAACTAGTCCAAAGAGCTGCTGACCAGATAGAAAAGAAATCAATCACAAAGTTTGGATGTTGGCCGCCTCTAATAGTAAAGTTCAGATGTTTGAAACACTCATAGTCACAGAAGCAATTTTATTTTCTATAACAAAAGAGCTGCCATACTTCTGAACAATTATATAATGATCCAGGGTTTCACTTCCAGTGAATATGATTTAATAAGATTGAAGGAACAACTACAATACCTTTTTAAAAGATTACAAATTCAATCTCAATAATAACAAGATATCCTGATATTTTATCTATCTTTTGATAATAAGGAATTCAAGTGTGGTAGCGTAACATATTAAAGCCTCTACTTCCAAAGAAACTGGAACTTGTTCCAAGCCATGCTTGTAGCCGAAGGGACCTATTACCCAGAAATGATGCCAGGTGCTGAAAAAATATACTCAAGCAAAACCCGAATCCTCATAAATGCATATACCAACAGAACAACAGAAAGGAATTCCAATGTCAAAGACAAGAAACCTGCTTCTGGCAGTGATATCGCTTCCTTGAACAATCCGCTGAACAAGAATTACAATGGTACTCTACAGAAGGACCTTCAGACTTCACTAGTTCATCAGCAACGACAGTTTCTGGAAGCAAGCCAGACGAAACGGATGGTGTATTCATGTTCATCCTGGCAACAATCGGATTCCATGATTGCACTGCTTCAAACTTAAAGAGTTTTTCAACCAATGACTCAATATTCCCAGATTCATCCTTGTTAGCATCCACATCAACATTCATAGCAGCAGGCTCCTGGTTCGGGAAAGGATGGTAATTAATCAATCCCCAGTAATCCAGAAATTCCATCACCTCTTGCCGAGCATCCGGTTCTCCAACAGTAAGTTCGGACAGATGCTTCAGCTCAACTTTTGTATTAGGATCCAGGTGAAACTTTTTCATTATCCAATTACGTATCTCCATATATATTTCTGGAGTCCTACTTTCTGATTTCCCATTGAAGAATGAAGGCAGCATTCTCTCTTCCAGTGGATGGGTTTTTGTCCATGAAAACCAACCTGAAACACAAGTAAATTTAAGAGAAATGGATGTGTAAGCCATAATACATATTTCACCAAAATATTCTACTAAAATCCAACACCAAAATTGATTTTTGGAAATTGCTAATAGAAACGACAAAAAGGAACTAGGAATGTTGCAATCCCAGATTACTTATCCTCCCACGAAAACACTGATATGAACCAGAGAATAAAAGAGAAAGGTCTACATGAAAAAGAGGCTGCATTTACACCTGAACTAAGTTTTCCTTAATCTTTATCCACTAATACAATGGAAAGTAGCTGCAATAGCACAAAAGCTCAGAGCAGAATACCCTCGCTACCTATATCAGGTGTTACTCTTACTTACTACATCCTCAGCGAATAAATAGATTTGCTTACCCAATACTTTCATTTACTTTCCTCATCATAATCCAAAAATTGGGAGAGATCAAGCTTTTATTATCAATGTAATGACTAAACTAGTAGAGGCGGCAGATTCAATTCCCTAATTCTTAAATGAAAAAATGTACGTGGAAAAATAATCTCTAATTACCTTAGAAAACCCTAACTTCGAGGGAACCATAGAATCAAGCTCCACGTGTGAATAATTCACCACAAAATGCAAAGAAAACTACATTTTCCTCAAAATAACCTAACTGCCACTCTAAACCTTTAGTTCAACTATCATACATTCCAAAGCCTATTTCCCCAAATCAGAAAATTAGAGTGAGCATGTTGCCCTAAATTCGACAAGCAGACGTATCAATGTGTAACGAGAAAAACCGTAATTCAGATCACTCACTCACCGGCATGAATAGGCACCACGTGAGCACTCGCATCTCTCGATCTAATCGTTTCATACTCAGCCTCAATCTTCGCCTCCATTGCCTCCCAATTCTCGGTCAGTCTACTCATCTCCTCAGCCCTCGCCGCCGCCGCCTCCCGAGCCTCCACCTCGCTCTTCAGCAAAGCCACCTCAGACAAGCTGCTGCTATTGTACGGCTGCACGCGTGCCCTAGTGCAGGGCCCGTTCATGTGGATCGGAGGGAAAGGCACCGCCGGAGGCTTTTCCCTCGCCTGTCTCTTCGAAGACGTCGTTTGAGAAGCCGAGCTGCCGCCGCTGCTGTTGATGGAGGCCGATTTCCTCTTCAGACCGCCTCTCCGCCGAGAGGTCGGCTGCTCCGGCGGTGAAGCCTCCATCGCCGACGTCATCGGAGGCGAAATACCGGCGGAGTCTCTTCGCTTTTCCTCCATTGTTTGAGAGCTCCGCTTTCAGTCGACTCTGTAAGATACGTACATTCTGCTATATCTATCTATATAAAATTTATCCTCTGCGACGCCCGCGTACGGTAATTTTCGCGTTCAACATGACACGCTTTGTGCGCCGTTGATTCACTTGCATTAAGATCAATGGTTCCGATAGCTGATTTAGTCTCTGATTATAAAAGTGTGGGAAACTCGCTATATTAAATAAAATCGCTGTGAAGTTGTCGCGCTTTTTCGGTATGTAAAGTTTGTGAAGTCGCCGTTGACGAGATATTTACAAATTGTTTAAATCGGCAAGAGTATATAAATAGAAATTGTAATATTGTAGAATTTTGTTTTGTTTTAATTTGAGAAGATCTATTCACCATATTTGTGTCGTTAGTTCGTAAATAGGTTCCTTTATGAATTAGCTCAAAAACATAATACTATTTTAAGATTTAAATTTCAATTTTATTAGAATGGGTGTATTAATTATCTAATTAAATCTATTCGTTTGCAAAGTATTAAATTTTTTAGTAAATAATTATATTTATAAAATATAAAAATGTGTATTTGTAGAGTTATTTTCATTTTTCAGACTTGAACAAATTCATGAGTTTTGAATGTGTTCAATAAGTTAAGCTGGAGTTTGATTCACTAATTTTAGTTTAATAATATTTGAATTTTGATGTGGATGCTAACAAGGATGAACATGGGAATATTGTTCAATTATGGTTTGGTTATATTTCTAAAAAATCAAACTTCACAAATTATATTTTCTTAAAGGGAAAAGATAAATATAAATAATTATACATACATAATACTTTTAAATTTTAAATTGAACTGAATTAGTTTTATTTAAATTGATTTTAATACTAATAAATTATTTTTTTACTAAATTACCCATATTATATTTTTAAAGATATGATTGATAATTTGGTTTGATAGATCCTTCAAACAAAGCCACAAAATTGATTTGGAGATAAATATGTAGATATCTAATTGAAAAGTTAATCTTTTTCTAAATCTGCAGATATCTAATTTGAAAAAGTTATTTTTTTTAAATTATTGCAGAAGGATAAATATGTAATATATTAATTTATTTTTTTATTTTTTCAAAAAAAAAACTTAAATCAAATCATACAAATACAGTTTGATTCGATTTAATTTAGAATTCAAATCAATTTCATCTCTTGTAATAAAATCAAATTCCGCAAATAAATTGTACACTACCTATTCTATAAAGGGTCAAAATAACAGACAATGATTTCATCTCTTGTAATAAAATAAAATTCTGCAACGAAATTGTAGACTACCTATTTATAAAGGGCCTACGGTGGGTAGATACAAGATTTGTTTGAATTTGGGCCAAATAATTGAGAAAATGTATGCAATACATTTGGAAAGACAAACTGAGCCCGGCATTATTAGCAATAGCAAGAGTGATGGTAAGAAATATGCTTGCACCAACTTGTATTACAATTATGTTTGCCTTAGTCAAAGATGATAAGGGCGGTGGATGTTAACGTGTATGATGCATTTGGTGCAAATCAGGTCCATACTTCACCTGCAACGTATATAACAATTGTGATTTGGATATTGTATATTGTATATTGGATATAGATAGAGAGATTAAATAGATCATCTTTATCTATATCTGTAAGAATATACACTTTCATAGACAATAATAATATAGTATTTTGATTTCAAAATAAAATAAAATAATACCATAGTATTTTGTTTTTTTGAGTTACAAATCACACACGCACTCAAAGTGACTCTAACACGCGACGTATTAGTTCAAGAGGAAGTGTCTTACTAACTAGGTTGGGTTTCAACATCATATTAATAATAATATTATTAATTATTATTAAACAAGGAAATTAGCAAAAATGTTACTCGAGTGTAGGTTATAAATACTCACCCGGATTGATTGATTGTCCAAGAAAAAAACAATAGAAACTAAAAAATTGTGAGATCTCTTCAACGTGAAAAGTGAGGTCAAATACTACATATTAATACCATCATCTTAGTTTACCCTTTTTCGCCTTTTTTTAACGATTATGGACCTATCCATCTATGATCTATCTAACAAGCTAAGTGAAGGGCGAAATTGAGTTTTTAAATCGCAACAATTTGTACAAACTACCAATTATCGGTTTAATGCTAGCCAAGTCTTGACCATCCAATTAAATCATTGTTCTTTATTATTATAATGAGGGGAAATAGTTTCTAAATTCATGAATTATATATGGTCAGAATTTGGTAATTTATATGAATTTAAAAGTTGATTACAAAAATCATAGACTTAGACTTTGTAGCTAATTTTCTACGAGTTCGGATTTTCACCAAATCAAAACCGACGTGGCACGTCAGATTATCTAGGTGGACATAGCGGGAGTTTTATGGAACGATGTCGTTTTCAGACACTTTAAACGACATTGTTTCGTGCGCTTCTTGCAATTAAAAATTTCGCCCAAATAGTTGACTCCCTAATTTCTTCTTATTCTTCTAAATCTCTTATTTCTCAAAATATCTTCTTCTTCGAAATGTAGGGTTTACACTAAATTTTTCTTTCATCTTTAGCGAATTTTCTTATTCTTGTTCGAAATTTCTTCCTCTATCTTCATTGTGTTCATCTTCATGCTGAATTTTTCTACTTTAGGGCATCGTCTTTTTCTATTCGCCGAAAGTTTCTACTTCGGGGAGCTTCGTCATCTTATTCTTGTCACCTAAATTTGCTGCTTTGGGGGACCTTCGGTGGCTTCTTGTTCATGAACACATCTGAACTTTGTAATACACCAAATATGGTTGTGGTTTGTAACCTCAGACTTGGGGATGAGATATTGACGTCAAAAATCGATGCAATCCTAGACGCGCTATTATTGTTGTCCAAACTAGAAAGTATACCGAGATAATTTCGTTGTGGTAGAGCTAATTATGTAATGTTGTTGTTGATGGGTATACACATTTAATTTGTAATGTTGTTCGATTTATAGTTTAATGATAAAAAATTCTATCGATATTGATTTGACTCTCTCTCCGAACCAATAGAAATCTTTTCAGAGGTTTAAGATTGAAGAGACAACTTTGAAGAACAAAAGTATAAAAGAATGATGGATGATGTGCTCTTGATGAAAATATTCGTTTGAAGAGTGAAGAATGTGAATCACTCGAATTAGTTGTTGAGAATTTAATCTGAAATATTGAAGTCGTGAAATTTTAAATCATGAGTTTATGCATTATAATTGGGATCAGTGTGTTAGGATGATGTTGGTGTTATGAAGTTATTGGCATTAGGATGCAGTTTGTGTTAGTATGATGTTGGTGTTAGGATTAAGTACCTTTAATGTAATCCATTTTGATGGTATGGAAGGTTTGAAAGCGTTGTCTAAACATTTGAAAATAGTAATGTATTTGTGATTGTAATTTAATTATATGTTGTTATTTTGTGTAATCCAACTAGTGTGTTGTTATTTTGGTTTGAGATGATGGTTTCATGAGCAAAAAATTTCAAATGGTGATGTTTCATCGTATTACAAAGTTATAACAGAGGCAACAACATTATCAAAAGTTATAACAGAGGCAACTCAACACCATATTTATACATTACCAACCATCAAAAGTGTAGTACCAACCATACCAACCATCAAAGTATACTACATCATTAGCAAAAGTACAAAAATGAACTAATCATAGATGCTTTACATCACTAACAACACATTGACCAAAAGTTTGCATTCAACAAAGTTTACAACGGCATACAACTTCATGTCTAACTCTCTTAAGTTGGCATAGTGCCTTTGGATTTTCTCTTCTTCTTCCTACGTGCAATCACATGCATTGAACTTATCGAGGAAACTTGTTGAGATGCTTGTGCTTGTTGAGAAAGTTGTGCTTTTGAGATACTTGTGCTTGTTGAGATACTTGTGCTTATTAAGGGAGTTGTTGAGATACTAGTCCTTGTTGAGATGGTTGTGGTTTGCTAGGTCATCCTCTTCTTCTCCAGATCAGACAATAAACAAGAGGCTTTAGTGCAACTAAATAAACAAGAATGAGATGAATAAAAATTGGCCATAACCTATATTTTTAGAGGCTTGTCAACATGAGTATTTTCACATCCTCTGAAATTGTGGTCTTCTGCATACATCTTCGGCATGTCATTGTAAAGATCTTTTTAAGCTTGTTAGTATTCTACGTATTTTTCTCTAAATGGACCATTTTTTCTATTCTTCTTTGTTTCACCTGGCATCTTCTTCAAAACAGGTAGTTTAATAGGGTTGCCTTTTACTATAAGCCACATCTTCTCATCATTTAATAGTGGGATCCCATTTGCATAGGCCCGTTTATATTTAGTCATGGTGTAGTACTCATGAACATATGATTTTATATTTTATTTTAGAAAATTAATTACTGCACAATCATGAACACAAGGCATTCATGTTATATCCAACAGTTTACAGCTGCATGATCTACGGCCAGGAGTCACCACAAATCTATCTTCAAACAAAGTAACCTTAAATTTACCCCCCAAGGTAGGATTTGTAATACAATTGCGGCTCTCATAATACAATTTCTCTACTTTTTTCTCACATTTAGACACAGAACATTTGTACAACCCTTAACCGCCTCTAATTTCCTATATTATTTATCCAGAGATGTTCTTATGTCTTCATACATATCAAGTGTTTAGCTCTTTCATTCCGTATATAGTCATTAAATGTACCACTCACATTGTTAAGGATTGAATCACAAAAAGAATCAGTTGTGAGGAATGCCTTAGAAAAAAAATTTGGGGATTTATGTCAAGGAAGCCAGCAAATGTCTACATATCCTCTTTCTCCAACTCCTGTAATGCCAAGTTGTTCTCTTTCATGTAAGTGATCCTATCCACTTTTCAGAATATGTTCTTTAGTGTGGATCATTTATGGGATTTCTTCCAATTGAGAAACATGTCTTATAGAATTTCTATGTTTATCCATAAAAGTTAGTTTCTTCACTATATTCTCAAGTCGCTACAAATACATTCAAGTGATACACTAGGAATTAAAAAGTGAAATTTATGAAAATCAACACCCTCTCCCAAATTTAATTCTTCAATTTTAATACTTCAAAACTATTTCCAACATATCTCATTCTCTAGTTCAACTGTTGCTTATGCAGTTGAGAACATTTGATTGTTCCAATCAGTTCCTATAGAACACGGTAATATACCTCTCAAATATATCTTTAGAGAAGCTCCACCAACCCAATCACTCTCCTCCAACCCTTCCTAAAATCATTTCTAAGAGGACTAAATTCAATGTACATGTCCTTAAAAATAGAACCAACTTTAACATCAAGTTGAAATATGCCCTCTTTATCTACCCTAATCAATTCAAGGATGTAGCTTCTAATCTTAGCATAATGCTCATCCACATAACCTCTTAACTGAGAATTGCTTTCTCTTTTGCATTGTACAGCTTCTATATTGTTACATCATGAGCGTATTTTTCTACTAAGTAATTTCCTAACTCATTAATACTGATTTTTAGTCTAACTCTAAAGACATTTAAATATCCTTTTGTTATCCTATTGGTGGTAATCATTTTTTTTTATTACCATGGGACATGCATACGCCCCTTCAACAACTTTAATCCTAAATGTCCTAATATTCTTGACCTCACTTCAATAGCATCCCTAATTGCAAGGCTCTTTACGTCTAACTTCAACTTGGTGCCTCATAGCCCTCTTAAGATGTATTTCTCAGTCATTGTCTATTGCATTGTGTGTCAAAGCATCTCTAGCCTGGTATCCATCCATAAATCTCATACCAACAGTCACTTGAAATTGTGTATGATCATACCAAGGATCATAAACAATTCTCTTGTAGCTTTCTCTAACCCTTGCAATTTCATCATCTACATCAGTTCAAGAAGAATACATATCCTCATATAAATTTTCATAATCTAAATATGCACATTCACCTCTATCTCCTCACAAAATAGCATCACATATGCCCATGTTTGACCTAGCTCTTAATATATGTCTTGCTTCTATATATTCTTCATTTTCAAGTACTAATTTCATATCACTCAATTCATTATCAATATATTCTTCTCTCCAGCAGATGGAATGTAGTTGAAGTCTTCATCACCACTAACCAGTACCCTCATCACCCTCACCATTAGTCTGGTCCTCACCACCAGCTTCACCCTTGCCATCAGCAAATCACTCACTGTCAATCTCGCACCCACCCTCAACATAACCATCAGTCTGATCTTCATCAGCACCAGTACCCCTATCACCACCATTCTTCACTCCATCCACATATAAATCGAACACACTGCATCTCTGACTTAGATGTGATAATATTTGCATCACATCATTACATTGTGTAGTTCTTGATAAACTTGCACTCCAAGGACTTCGTATACTAGCATTATTAAAAAAAAAAAACCTACCCTAACTTTTCAACTTCGTCATCTGTGTCAATATCTCTAAACATATATAGGTCATAATCAAATCTCACAATTGTATTCCCCCTATATAACTATTTACCCTATAATCATTATCCACCAAAAGTGTTTGATGATGGAAATAAACAACAAACTTATCTATGCACAACACAATGAAAACAGGCAAACTTATCAGAATTAATAGAAATGCAAATCAAAATAAAGAGTAAACTTATCAGAATTAATAGAAATGCAAATCAAAATAAAGAGCAAACTTATCACTATATTAATGCAAATCAAAACAACAATCTTTCTATTACATTAATGCTATCAATATCAAATTATGTACATGCCATCAGAAATTATCTTATAAATCCATATGTTACTAGATAAACACCAACAAACATTTGATTAGAAGATAAACAGAAAACATGAACGCATTGTCACATGGAAATAATCCTCAAATCAATCAAACTCTAAACCCCATTTGAAACCCGCAAAACCGAAGCCCCTAAACTCGAAACCCCTCAACCAATCGAAAACCCTGAAATTGAAACCCCTAAGATCAAAACACTAAACTCTCAACCCTTGAGCCACAAAAAAAAAAAGACATCGCAAGCTTTGGACCACTTCCGACCACCAAAACACTAAAAACAGAAGACAAATGCCATAAAAATTGAGAAGAAGGCCTGCCTTTTTGACATTTTACCACTTTCGACCACCGACAAGAACCCTAACACCGCAGCATCGGGGACCACCACAGCAATCCAAAGACCGACAAGATTCAGCAACAAAGCACCGAAAATCTTCTTTTTTCAACAATCGAAGGTGTTTTCTCTGATATTCTCTCTCTTAGAAAATGGGAAGAAATGGTGTGTGACCTTTTCATGTCTGGACCATTATCCATATCAAAGTCCACCTAACGTCCGATGTAGCCACGTAAGTTTTAATCTTGGACACATCAGTTTCGACTTTGTCGGAATCCTAAATCATGAGAAATTGGCTACAAGGTTAAAGTTTGTGATTTTTGCGACCAACTTTTAAGTTTGTGGAAAATTGCATATTTTTGTCATAGTTTGTGATTTTAGAGACCAATAGTCCTTATACTAACAATAGTTATAGTAAATAAAACTTATTTATTTTGGTATAATGAAATATTAAGGCCATACTATAGTGTTATAGATCAATTGTAAAAATTGTAATTCAATTTAAACGAGAACTCGAAGCATAATTTATAGCAAAGCTAAGCAACTTAAGTAACCTGAAAAATTGGTTATTTTGAGGTACACATTTTTTTATCTTTGTAGCAAAGTGGTTTATTTTTTTTCTTTTTTTATTGATACCTGCATGGGATAAGCGATTTAGAAGGCGTTGGTGGAAATGTAATGTATTTCTTTCTTAAATTTAATGTATTTCTTTCTTTCAATTGCCTTCTCCATGCCACTGTAGAGCCACAGAGTCTCAACTTGCTCATTATTGTGGGTATATGTATGTCATGTTTGGGACAAAAAAAAATGTTTAAAATAATTAACAATAATAGAATACATTGCTATCAAAATAATTAATAAAAGCAATGTTCAAGCCTGTCACCATCAGATAGTCCTCAACAAAAAAACAAATTGCTATCAAATATTTCATTTCGATGCATAACTTGTAGAATACATTGAAATCTGTAGGTTTTGCATCAACATAGAAGTTCCGATGGATGGAAAGCTTCCACTCTGCAGCGTCCTCATTCTACTGGTAAATGTTTCAACTCCAAAAATATTTCAAATTTCAACACAAAATATGGTCCATTTCATATAAATTATGACAAATTTGGCAGGCAGCTATCAATGGAAACGGATTGAAAAAAATGGATATGAGGATTGAGCAAGTTCATTCATCACCCCACATGCATCACGACATGGATCCTTCACTCATAGTCTTCTTCTTCGTGGAGGATCTCAAGGTAGGAAACACCATTCCCATCTACTTCCCGAGCAGAGGACTAGACTCTGTCTCCGCTCATTTGCTCCCAAAAGAGGAAGCCGATTCCATTCCCTTCTCATCCCACCAACTCAACCACCTCCTCAAGGTCTACTCTTTCCCCCAGGGCTCGCCTCAAGCCACTGCCATGGAGGACACCCTCCGGCAGTGTGAGACGAAGCCCATCAAGGGTGAGACTAAGACCTGCCCAACATCTTGGGGTTCGATGCTTGATTTTGCTACTAGCATCATTGGCTCAGGGACCAAGATCGAGATTCTCTCCACTACTCACATCACACGATCCAGCGCCGTTTTACAGAAGTATACGATCATGGGGGTTGAGGAATATCCGGCCTCGAAGGTTGTGGCATGCCATACGATGCCTTACCCTTATGCTGTTTTCTACTGCCATTACCAACAGAGCCGGAGCAGGGTGTTTAGCGTTTCACTTACTGGAGAAAATGGTGACCGGGTAGAGGCAGTTGCACTCTGCCATATGGATACGTCACAGTGGAGCCGCAACCATGTCTCCTTCAAGGTGCTTGGAATCGAGCCAGGCTCCTCCCCTGTGTGCCATTTCTTTCCAGCAGATAATTTTGTCTGCGTTCCTTCGACTCCTTTGATGCAGGCATGAGCTTCTGCTGCTTAGTCATGTACTTTTTTTCTCCAGTTTATCTATCTGTATTCAATGATCTTCAATAAAATTGGTGAGAAAAATCCGAGATAGAACATGTATCCTCATATTTCTGGAGAAAACTAGCAACACTAATAGTGACATACATGTCAATGAATTCAATCTCATCTATTGATCAAAAGAAAGATAATTTGATTTCATCTGTATTGAATTGTAACATATCTCAGCAAAACTTGTGGTCAATGAAGGTACAAGCTCTAGTACAAGTTGGAATTTTAGCTGTAGAAATACAATATGCATCACGACTCAGTGGAAGTCTTGTTTTTCCTCGACCTCTTCCGTTTCCTGTTTCTTGCACTGTTATCACCATCTCCTTCCTGCGACCGAACTTGACTTCTCATCTGATCAATGACATAACAGAGTCGTTAGTAAATAACAGAAGGATAAAAACCCAATCTCAATCAAGAATACATGCAAATTATTTACGGGATTATTTATCTACAGCCTCATTGCATATATAATTGGTTGTATATTATATCCATTATAATCATGCTAAAAGTTGCAACTAGAAACTGATTGGGTTTATATGTGTATTTGAAAAAAGGAACTGATTCACTGTATGCCAAGTTTTCTTTAGACCGATTGATGTTCAATTGCTCACACAGTTGAGGCCACTTCCATGATTAGACTCAAGTAAAATTAACAATGTGATAAGTGGCATTTCCAAACTTCAGATAAAAATAAGTCTATTACCATATTGAGATAGAAGAAAAAAAACAACATTGTTATAATTATACTTCCCAGTTGATTATCAGCAGGCAAAGAGAAACTATATGCATTTTAAATGGACCTTTTCTGAAGTAGTATCTGTGTTTCCTTGTTTCTTTTTCTTCTTGCATGAGAGAGGATTTGGGCCCTGGACAAGACAACAATAGTACATAAACAAGGTATTAATTGTAAAAGACTTAACATTGTTGTCATTTGAGATATATATATACTCTATAAGAGAGCAAGAGTGAGAGTCCAAATATCTAACCTTAGCTCTCTTCCGCTTGAATTGAGCTTTATCGGCTTTATCTATTCTAGTCATCTTAACATCTGTCCTGGGAATCAGTGTCTCTAAGATCTGATCTTCTTCTGTTTCAGAAGAATCCCTTGCTTCATCATTAGCTACCCTTTTCTTCTTTAACTTTAGCATCTTCAACTCCAACTCAGTCATACATGACCGTTCCTCTTCAGCAGCCTTTGCAAACTCTTGTTGAAAAGCTGATGGGCGCTCAAGAAAGAGAGCATTTCTGAGAGCATATACTAGAGGCACACCTGGAATCTGCCCACTAAAAGTTAGTAAAGTGCAGTTTGGAAGTATGTATGACTAAGACAAAGTCGTCTATAGCATTTAAGATAAGGAGATGTTTACTTCTTGAGACACATTGACATCATTAAAAAATTATTTCATGATTATTCAAAAATTGAAATAGGAACCTGTTGGAACTTTTTCCTCAGCTCCGCATCCTGTGTGGCGACAAAGAAATGCTCTGTGTTTTTTTCTCCAATAACTTCTGTTATGCATGCTATAGCACTCTTCCGCTTTTCATGATCGCATCTATAAAACGGATACATTATAATCAGAGACAAAGTTCAAACAGTTCACAAGGCACACTCATTCTAAGGTTCAACTTATATCCGGTGAAGGGTGATTAATAGTTCATGGGGAAACAATGACTTTGAGAGCAACCAAAAGGGTCTAACAGTGTGGGATGAGTAGAGAAAGTAAATTATTCCAAGAGAAGAGATATATGAGACATAGGAGAATGAGACAACTAATAACACTTTATTCTTTTTTGGATAGCTGCTTAATTAGAACCACCTAGCCATAATAAGCATGTCATAGTACTTAGCAACATTGTCACACAATGACTGGAATACAGTAACATCCTCAAACACAAATTCTCTATCCTTAACTTATAACGCCCACGTCGCCCAGAGCCTTTAATATGAATTGCAATTATGCAACTAATCAAGCTATTCCATGAGACTTAAAGCATAGTGAATCTATATAGTCCATTTTAATCTAGGATCAACCAGAGAAAACTCAAACAGAACAGAGAACAAAAACTGGATTCAAATGCCATCAGCAAATTCAAATGGTGAACCAGTAATGTCAATGTGAGGCGGTCCTCATCTTGAGAAAACGTGTTATAGTTATATCAAGATTATGCTTTTTCTATCTTTTCCACATGTCTTCCATTCATCAAAGCAGAACCGGGCCCTTAATGTTCTTTGACTACATCAGATGCTTTTATCTCACTCCTGTCACGGTTAACCCTTATGACACAAGCACACTCAGGATTAGAGATTATCTTTTTTCCTCTCCACAATTTTCGCATTAGCCCTTCTCAAACATAAGTGTCCATAGCATAAATTTTGAAAACTAACCTTGCAATCATCAGGCTACGCGCAGCACCGACCGACTCAGAGTAAGAGCTACCGAGGCTTTTCAACTCCGCAACAACACAACTGCACCAAATAAATACAAAGTCACCAAATCAATAAATTAAGCTCGCAATTCGCGGTAAGGACATCCTAAATACAATAAACCATAGAAAAGAAATGCCACATAGCGACAATCAAGGCCTGGGCGAAACCTGGTAGTGAATATTTTGACGGGGGCGCCAAGGATATTCGTCAATGCAGTATCAGCTGGAGCAATCCCATTTGCTATAAGATGGTGCACGAAGGTCCCGTCGCATAGGATTTTGAACGGCTCCCGAAACCCGAAGCAAGCCGTGAAAAATCGCACAGCTTTGCGATGCCGCTTTTGCTTGGTGAACCTCATTTGAGCCTATTAACTCTACAAAAAACGAAAGAATCTTAGCTCAGAATAAGGCGATACATACCATAATAACAGAAATTGTATACACAAATTGTCCATTCCTTACCTTGCCGCCGCTGCCGCCGGTGAGAGGTGTGAAGTAAGAAGCTCGGCGAACGCGACTGGCTTTGGGTTGAGGCGAGCTAGCTAAGAAACCATAATGGGTTGGGTCGTTTCTAGTTTTGGGCCAACCCTTCAATAAAATTGACTTAATCTTTTACGAAATATGTTTATAGAAATTAAAACTCATTTTTATACGAGAATGGTGAATCATTTTCAGACTTTCAATTGTGACAATTTACAGTAGTCGGTGGATGCATCTTTTTATTAAATGAGTTCAGCACTGGTGTTCAAATTCTATTAGAAGTGAAATTTTTATTTTATAAGCAGCACTCATGTGCGCGTGGCGCGCACAATGGTCAAACTGGCACGGACCCGAGTCCGGGCCAACCCGCCTGGCTCGGTCGATTTTTTTAATAACATATTTTTTTATTAAAATAATAATTTTTATTAAAAATAATTATCACTTTTCCAACTATCATTTTTAATCATTAGAAGTTTTACTTTTTTTTGGAACCAAAATCGGTTGGCTCTTGAGGCAGGTTAGGCGGCCGCCTCATGCCTCAGAAAGCATAATGGTATCCGCAACGACGGCTTGCCTAAAGAGCCACCCCTCCATTTCGCACATTCCCCGCCGCTGCAACTTGAGAGCCGAAGGCTCGAGCCGCAATGAAGGCTCGCGGGCCGCAGTCAGCCGTCGTGCTCATGCATGCACTCGCACCTCACGCCCAATCAAAGAACTAGTGCATGGCACGGGCTGTCCCTGAGCCTGTGCCTATTTTTATCAGATTTTTTTAAAAAAAATAAACGAAGCTTAAAATATAAAAAATTTATTGAAGTCGGCAACATCACACCAACTTCTTAATTATGCACCATCTACAATGCGGTTGAAAAGGAAATGATGAGCAACTCAAGTGAGGCGTACATTTGGAAAGATACGCTACTTGAACGAGTTCAAGTACATGAAGACTTGTAAGAAGGTTCGCCACTGTGAAAAGTGGGCGGACAGTGGGTCGGTCGAACCAAAGCAAACGAATCATACCTCCGACGCCAATTTAACACGAGCGAGAAGGCCGAGCCCGATTCTCATTCTGAGCGAGGAGACGAAAGCCGCTCCATTGGCCAGAAGGAGGCAAAACGTAGAGGAAGGGGAAGACAACATCTTCAAGCACTGCAGCAACAGATGAGATAAGTAACATGAGGCATGGACTAGAAGGAACAAACAAGCTCGCATTGTATAAGTTGTTTTACGAAGCCAACTTGCAAAACACATCTAAAATGACATATGAACAAGCCGAGAACCATCGTTTTCTTATCAAAATTTAATTAAGCAGTTGGATTTGATTTAGAATAGTTTTAGTTTTTTATAATGTAATTTTGAATTTAAATTATGATTTGATTTAGAATAGTTTTAGTTTTTTATAATGTAATTTTGAATTTAAATTATGTAATTTTTTAACTTTTAATAATGTAATTTTAGGATTTTAATTAATGTGATTTTAGGATTTTTATTATATATTTTTTTTATTTTAATAAAAAATTTATTTTAATTACGTAATCTTCATATATATTAATAATTACAAATTATATAAAATATTAAAGAATTAAATAATAATAAGATATTAATAGTGTAAGGAAATGACAAAGCCCTTTATTACATGCATATATCAAAATTTTAAGAAAAAAATTGATATGAGGCTGGTAACTAATGTAAGGACAAAGGAGGGGCTCGACCTTTGTTGCTGATGCCATATGGCGCCTCTTGATTTTAAATAGCTTTAATATAAGAGTTTGATTTTTGCTTAAAATGACAATAGAATTAGTGCAGTGGTAATGTTGTGCTTTAAAGTTATTGTTTTGATTAAAAGTAGGGTTTGATCCCTCGTTGTTGTTTTTTCTATCATAAAATTTTTAAAATTATTTTCTAAGTACATGTGCCTTTTTTACTTGAAAATTTCTTCCCCAAAAAATGCGAACTCCTCCATGGCGGTGGGTGCGATTTGGTTTAAAATGGTAAATTGTTTGGTTTGAAAAAAATATGATTTGATTTGATTTTTAAAAAAAAACTATGATTTGCGATTTAAGTTTGTTTTTTTAATGTAAATCAAATCAAACCATAAAGTATAATATAATAAAATTAATTATTAAATTATTATTTTTATTATTTTACGTATATATTAAATATATAGATTTTGTTATGTATTCTATTAATCATTATTATTCCTTCCACGATCTATTAATTGTGATAGTTCTAACATTAAACATTTTATTTTCTCCTTTGTATGCTATGAATTAATGTTATTTTTATTTTTAAATTAAAATATTTAGATTGTTATTTTCGTGCCAAAAGTTGAAGATGTGAAGTTGTTTTATTTTTCAAAAAAATTGTTAAAAAATGCTATCTTGATAGTGTGTTATCCTAGTGTCAGAGATGCTCCAATTCATTTCATTTATGTATTCAAAATTTTCACATATTTTCTAATTTTTATAATTTTATTTTTGAATAATATCGTACTTTCTTTTTATGTTAGATATTAGATCTTTTTAGTATTATGAAACATGAAATAAAAATATGAATAAACAGGCCAAACCGTATTAATACAACTTGATTCTTAATTTTGTTTGATTTACTAAAATCACCACCTACCCTCCTTTGTTGCTTTTTCTAACATTAACTTTAAAAATTATTTTCTCAGTACTTGTGCCTTTTTTACTTGAAAAATTATCCCCCAAAAAAATTTCTACCTCGCTTTTTCTACCATTAATTTATTAAAATTATTTTCTCAGTACTTGTGTCTTCTTTACTTGAAAATTTCTTTTGCTAAAATTTTTTCTACCACTGCCCGAGGTCATATGCTTTCTAATGTTAAAAGTGCAAATCTAATCAAGAATATTTTAAAATTATAATACTCTAATTGATTGCGTCATATTTCAAATTTAAAATTAAAATAGAATTCTATATATTGAGAAATTTTAAGTAGAAAATAAAACCCTCCCTTAGCAGTTCATGCACTATTATCTTTTCAAAATAATTTTTTCTAAATGAAAAAATTTTATTTTCAGGTTTTAAGTGTGCTGCCTTCGATCAAATTCTATGGTTCTAACTTTGATTGTAAAGTTTTGTTTTTCTTATTACAATGGTATATATGGAAGCTTTAAGGTGAGACTTACCCATATATGTTTAAATAAGATTGTATATTAACCACTAGATTAACAAATCAACGGTTTAGATTGACCCTACGTTTGTATCAGCTTAGGCTTACACTTGTATCAGCAAATGGTATAATCGTAAAACAAAATCCCACGATTTAAGGAAAGATCCTTAAATCATGGGATTCGCCAATCTCACATATCTGTAAATAAATCTCACGATTTTATTCCCTAATTTATACCAAA
>JAYDZE010372032.1:0-17363 GCA_034509125.1 Monilaria moniliformis
AGAAGTAAAAGGGGTTAAAAAACTCACACCCGCGACTGGCACCCGGCGGGTGGGCCTTGTGCCACCCTACACGACCGGGTGCAACATTATGTCTCTCCCAGACGCATCCACCCGGCCGGGTGATGCCGAAATTCATGACCACCCGGCCGGGTGCAACATTCACTCCAGAGGCATCCACCCGACCGGGTGGTGCTGAAAATCATGACCACCCGGCCGGGTGCGACATTATGTCTCATTTCCGGACCACTGAAACGACGTCGTTTCTGTAAATGGAAGTCTTATTTCGGACATGCGTTTTTCCCATTGTTGGAAGTTAAAAAAAAGGTTCCCATTTTGGGAATCTTTTTTGTAGATCATCCTAGATCTAGTATTTTGCCTAGGCTTGTAGCGCTCAAAAATCTACTGTAGTTTTCTTTTTGTAGTATTAAATTTGGAATTTGAAAATTTAATGTAATTAAATTTAATGCTTAATTTTCTTTTGAAAACGTGGATGATAGTTTTAGAGCATTCGGTTTCTTTCTTTTCTTTATATAGTAAAACTTATTAATCCCATTTTCATAATATTTTGTTCGTAAAAAAATTGACAATGTCAACTTAAATTAAAGATGATGTAAATATACTATTAATTTGATACATCATATACAAAAAAAACTAAATAAATAAATTATGATAAATAGAGCGCAACTTAATTAGTTAGATGGTTTCCTCAAACCAGTAGATAGGGCGTTTGAGTCACCTAATTTGGTAAACCTGGTGTGTATGAGTTATATTGCAATTTTTTTTATAGAAAATAAGTAAGAAAGTTATCATTAGTTTTACTTAAATTGAGTTCTTTTTTTACATTCTTATTTTCTTCTTTCCTTTAATTCGACTTTTTTTTTTCAATTTCTCTTTATGAAAATGTGTAGTTTATCCATGCATGTTTTAATCTTAATTATACAATTTCATTTTAGAGGAAAATGGGAAAAAAAAATACAACTTAATTGCGTAATTTTAACATGCAACCTTAATTTTAGAAGAAAATGGGAAAAAAAATACCCATATGATTTTATAGACCAATCAGTATTTTATCTATATAAGATTTATGTTTTGTTTGATTACCAATGTTTAAAGTTTAGTTGATTAATAAATACTATTGACTTAAAAAGGACTATAACTAAGAAATGATACATTTATTTGACCCATTAAGAAAGTTAGTGGATTGTCCATCCATCTTGTATCTATTGTTCTTACTTTTTTCACATTCACTACGTTACTTTTACACTTTCTAAATTATAACTTGTGTCCGTATATCTCAACAGAATCTCGCACATTTCGCAGTGGCTATACTAGTGATAATTTATTACCTATATAAAAACTGCAATGTAGACAATATTACAAAAATGTCATTTTTCTGCCAAACTTCATGAAATCAATCCAAAACTATGTAAAAATATTTTCTAACATACAATAATTTTTTTAATAATGCTTTGTGTCATATCCTAAGAAAGCCTTCATGTAAACAGATTCTTGACTTCTTCAATACGCTTAAAAAGTATCAAATTATGACATTGACATGTGGATTATTTGTTAAAGCCAAAAGTTGTGACATGAATGAAGTTTGATCATGGATAAACGTGATCTACTTTACGTCAAATTTAAAAAATGGAGCCAGAATGTCTTAAATCTTTATCTTTAAATATCAATATCAACTTCCACAAATGAGTGAATGTTATTTTCAAAATTAAATTTTTGGGTGTAAAATGAATTGTTATCTCTTATCTATTTTTTTTGTTTTTCTGAAATTGATTCTCAATCTCAATCACAAAAGCTTATCAAATAAGCTAATATTATGTAAAAAAAACAGTGACGAGTACGTTTCGAGTTGATTTCTCTGATCTGAATAAATTGTTCTTTCTGTATTCGATTTATCATGTTCTTATTTATGTTATTCATCTTTGTTATCTCATTTTTGTTTGTTATCTTTTTAGTTTGTTTGTTCTACTTGAGCTTTGATCTATATTTGATGCTTATCTAATACATATTGTTTTACAAAAAAAAAGTTGGTGTTTTTGGTCGCATCTTTAATCGGGGACTGTGAACGGAAAAATTTATCAGCTCCACAAGTGCAGAAACATCAGTGGCTTATCTTCTTCCTACAGAGAGATGAAACAAAGTCTGTTTAGCAGCAATTGGAAAAATGGGAAATGTGCTTCTGAGTAATTTCACCATACATAATATATCTAATTTTCAAGCAAGTCTAATAACATTTGAATTTTTGAAACGACGTAACATAGTATTTGATTTTGTTCAAAGAACTTGAGAAGATGCAATGGGGTGATCATTTTTGTCTCAAACGGTCATGCATTCTTGAAAATTACTGCAAATTAAAGTAAATTGATTCGACACTTGAAAGCGCGACATATAAAGTTTTTTTATTTACCTCAAGTTCTGTGACTTCACATACTAATGATAGATCAACAATTGTTGGCTTTGAATTTCCAAGCAAAAATGGTTCATCTCCTTAAAGCCAAAATGACTCAATCGTTGCAAGAGATGGCAAAAGAAGCATTTCGCCTTCTAAAAAAAAAGCCCAGCTGGCCTAACCACCTACAAGGTAATTACAGATGTTAGTTTTTGTGTATATGGGTGTGTGAGTATAAATATATATGTTTATGTATTGATTGGTATGGTGCAATGAGGCTGACCAAAACATAGCTTTCTGCTCGTGATGGATTTCATGCATATGAAGTTGACAAACCACAGATCAACCAGATTGTTCAACGTTAGCTGGGGATGACGGTCTGCTCGATGCACTTGATGTAAATGAGTTTGATCACCATTTAATATCACACAAACTGATTGGGGGCATCCTTAACCCAATCCCAAAAAATCCAGCCACAACTCAATTTTCAGCTGCCACGTCAGTATTTTACCTTTCAGCCACAACACCATTATCCCAGCCCCAAATCAGCAACAACTCAATTTTTATCATTTTATCATTTTTTACTTCAATTTTTTTCTTCAATTTTATATATAAATTCGTAATTAAGTTATTTGTAAAATGTAGACATAAAATTCGAAAAGTACTTGATTAAAATTCTAAAGTACATAATTTAAAATCCTAAATTACATAAATTAAAAATCGAAAACGACATAATTAAAATTCCTACGATTACATTAACTAAAAACTAAAAATGACATAATTTAAATTCCTATTTTTTTTGCAATAATAGCGACCACGGCGGCATGCTGTTGCCTCTGCATCTCGTTCATGTTGGAGAGGTCCATGAATATATACTTCATATACTCCTTGAGCAACATCACTTCAGTCATCTCCTCCAATGACGAGTCTCGGCTAACCTCGACTTCCGCTTTCGTCTTCCCCTTCCCTTTTCTTTTCGCTGCTTTATGCCCCATAGGACGACGACTTCCGCTTTCGCCTTCCCCTTCCCTTTTCTTTTGGCTGCTTTCTGTCCCATAGGACGGGTTGACTCCTGTGGATGCTGTGTGCCAATACTTTCATCCATCGATGCATTCAAATTGAATACCTCAGCCTCTCCACTTGAGTATTGGCCGGAGGCGGTGTGCTTTGTTCTTTTCGGGGCAGATGTGGAGTCGGAGTCGCCACAAAATTTGGGGGGATTTCACACAATCATCCACACTTCTTCGTACTTGAACTGTTTAAGTTCTTCGTTGTACAAGGTAGCGTGGGCTTGTTCGCAAATGCTATCAAAACTATGGCCACTCGGCCATATTTTCTGGATGTTGTTGATGTATCCGGCGAATTTGGATACATCGGCCTGGACCCGGCCCCAATGCTTGCTTAGGTGGTCGTAGTCGTGCTCCAACGCCTAGATCGGTTTCAAGGTGTTGTACTTTTCTGCAATCTTCTCCGAGAAGACGCGCACCCTTTGGCCGTTTCCGATCACTGGATCTTCAGAAACATCAACGTAGCATCGGGCAAATAGTTTCGTCTCTTCCGCACCATATTTTTTAGATCCTTCACGCGCAGGTGGGCTGCCTTCTTTCCTTTTCCTTTGCCCGCCACAGGAGGGAACGGTGTCAACTCATCGATGGTATGCATATCATCGACGTCGTAGTCCGCCACGTTGATCCCTGATAAGGCTGGGGTTGGTGGAGTATTCATCGACGCCGAAAAGGGAGTGAGATCTACATTATGCTGAAGAAAATTGCATAAATCACTTGGATCCCAACCCTTACTCCGACATAAGAACAAATTCAGCTAAATCATCGGACGAAGGAGGAAATTTTCCTGATTTTGGATCCATAAGAAGAAATTTGGTAGATAAAAGTATGAGAGTGTGAGAGCATGAAGAGGTGTGAGTTTCACATCCTCATTTTGGCTCAATTTATAGGCAAAATTTGCCACCACACCCCACCCCATCACCACCCCTATATATATAGCATATGAAAATTTTATAAAATTTGAAAATCGAAGTTATATATGTCTTCATTAATATCTGTCCGTTTTTATATTTGCATTTCTCAAAAACTTTGAAAATCGAAATTATGATTTGTTTTCGTTATTATATGTCAGTTTTATTTATATATTTGTTTTCAACTAGTTGAAATGTAGGGTTGGACAATAATTACAAATATTTTTAAATAATTTTTGCATCAAATATAGATAAAATTAAGATAATTTTAAATAAAAAAAATTCATATCTTATATCAATAAATTAAGCATACACATACACATACACATACACATATATATCAGTAATTGTTTGTAAAATTAAAAATCAAGCATATTATAGGTATATTAAATTTATAATAGTCATGTTTTTTATAATGAACGTTTCTTCTTTGCATTATTTTTTGATTGAAATTGAAAACTTAGACCATCTAAGGTGGTCGAAACCCAAACATATCAGAATCCGGATTTTGAGTTAAGGTTGGTTCGATTCAATGAAGGGTGATGGTATTGATCAGTTGAATCAATCAATTTAAAATAATTGGATCAATCAAGTTAAATACTTCATTCCATTTTTCTTTGGAACCTACCGTATGCTCTCTTCCGGGGCGGGGCGCCACACGCAGAGACAGAGGGGTGGACGCCATTTCAACACTATAAAGAATTGCTAACAAAATAATCCACACCCGACTTGAAAGGCTAGGCCAAGCCAAGCCAAAGTAGGCAAGTCTTCCATTCAAAAACGCGCAGTCTCGCTTTATTCCTTTCACCCTTCTCCTTCTCAATTTCAGTTTCCTATACAAAACAGCACCTTCTCGCCAAATTTTGATAGTTTTCCCGAAGAAGAAAGATAAATAGATGGATTCAGCGGCTTTGGATGATATAATCAATCGATTGCTTGAGGTCAAAGGGAGGCCTGGGAAACAAGTGCAGCTGTCGGAGTCGGAGATGAGAAAGCTTTGTTTCCAATCCAAAGAGATTTTCCTGCACCAGCCTAATCTTCTTGAGCTTGAAGCACCCATTAAAATCTGTGGTCAGATTTTCTCGGAAGTTCGATTTTTTATTTATTTATTTTGAAGCTATATCACATTCCCATTGGGTTTGATTAAACGAAATGTTGTTTTCTGTTGATCGAATTCACTGTCCTGTCGATTTAGTAGGGTTTTGTTTCATTTTGGGTTTTCCTGGATTTTCGTGGTGGGTTGACTTGAAGTGGAAGTTGTGATTAGCTTTGATTTTCATGTGTTAGAAATTTCAGTTTAGGGTTTAGGTATGGGAACTGTGATTAGCGTTGATATTTGAACTCTAGTTTGGTGAGTTATTGGTGTAGGAATGGAATATGTGAATAGTTGTACTAAAGAAAGCAAAACATTACTGTTTTAAGCTTTAGGTATAAACTTAGTTTATGATGATTACTGTTTATGAATATGGTGTTTGTGTTGGGAGCTTCGACATGATAATTGAATTTTACAGCCAAATCATATCTTACTTGAGTCCCTTTTTATTGTTATAGAATTACTGCGTGCTTCTTAAATAGTGGTGGTTGAGTATCTAGAGTTGCATATTTGGTTTTGATCTTGATTAGGGTGATTATAGTTTCAAAAAAATTAGTCTGCAGCTATTATAACTCTACGAACTAGGATGTTTTATGCTCAACTAAACTAGAACTTTAGCTCTCAAAGCCAATTTTGGAAGGGGCTATGAGAATCGGAAAGTTTGAATGTGCTGTTATCCTCTGTTTAACAGATTTGTCTTCTTCGCCTTCAAATTTATGACATTGACTGTTTGCCGTGCAATTTCATTATAATCTTCATCAGTTTCTGCACAACTTTTCTGTTTTAGCCCAAAAATCTTCTGGATGGCCTTCTATAAGTGCTGTATATATTCATGATTAGTTGTCTCCATAAATATGGAACCAGCCTTAACCATCTATGAGGTGTTCTGTAATCTTGAAAGCTAAAAAAGAAGTCGAATTTGCTTATTTGTTATGTTCTAGTTTTGTGGCAATTCGAAGGTGGTTGCTTTTCCAGTATGGACAAAAAAGTGAGGTCTAGCACACACTGGAGATTAATTATCTTTTCTGCATTAGTAGGAGAGACATGCTTCTTCAATTTTCTTTAAAATAATCTACATAAGATGCTTAATAATGACAAGCGACACCCACCTTGTAATCTCTGTGCCAGCTTTTTAGCTACATACGTGCGAGCTGCCTATTACCCCGGTATTTTTTAAGTATCCACTGCTCATCCTCGTACTACTTCCCCAAATTTTGAAAAACTAAGGTGATGAAGTGTATGTATATGCTTACATATTGTGTTCAGCTCATCTCTTTGTGTGGGCTTATTTAGTTGAAGATCCTGTGCTGAAAAGATGTACAGTGATCTTCAAGAAAAAGCTCTTTGGTTCTGTTAATTCTTCAGTTCCAAGGTTGAGTTTGTAGTGGAACGCTTGAATTTAATGGTCAACACACATCACTCTTGTGCACCCAATTTCTGTGGATTATGTTTAATAGTGCCAAACTCCAGTCTTAACTTTTCATTTTCTCAATCATAACTTTGTCAGGGGATATTCATGGCCAATATTCCGATCTTCTTAGACTTTTCGAATATGGCGGGTCACCCCCAAAATCAAACTACCTGTTCCTGGGGGATTATGTGGATCGGGGGAAGCAAAGCCTGGAAACAATCTGCCTCATGCTTGCTTACAAAATAAAGTACCCTGAAAACTTTTTCTTACTGAGGGGCAACCACGAATGTGCATCAGTCAACCGCATATATGGATTTTATGATGAATGCAAAAGACGGTTTAATGTAAGACTATGGAAAGTGTTCACAGACTGCTTTAACTGTCTACCTGTTGCGGCTCTAATTGATGGGAAGATACTGTGTATGCATGGAGGACTCTCTCCAGATCTCAATAATTTGGATCAAATCAGAAATTTACAGCGTCCTATTGACGTCCCTGAAACTGGTTTACTATGTGATTTGTTGTGGTCTGATCCTAGCAAAGATATCAGAGGGTGGGGGATAAATGATAGGGGAGTGTCGTATACTTTTGGTCCTGAGGCGGTCAAGGAATTTCTTCAAAAGCATGATCTTGACCTTATTTGCCGTGCCCACCAGGTTTGAACTGTCCATCGTTCTGTCAATTATTTTGTTCACATTGTCAAATTTTAGTTTAAATGGCTCTTGCAATTTTTAGGTAGTTGAAGATGGATATGAGTTCTTTGCTGACAGACAACTTGTGACAATATTCTCGGCCCCAAATTACTGTGGAGATTTTGACAATGCTGGTGCCATGATGAGCGTTGACGAGTCTTTGATGTGCTCGTTTCAGATATTAAGGCCTGCAGAAAAGAAGCCCAAATTTGGATTTGGGAGCACTACTACAGCTAAGCTGGGAACTCCTCTAATGAAAACAAAGGTAGTCTCCAAATCACAACTTTGATTCTGTAGAATCCGACATCTTAAGGGACTTCCCGTAGGCACAATCGCGTTCTCTTTTTAGTCGTTAACTCTACCTTGTCTTCGTAGACCACTGATAAAGAATTAATAACCACAGCTATTAGGATCCCATTTTAGAGAAGCAAATAACCTGTTTTGGTATTTACTCCTTACATCATGTATGTAATTTTAGGTAGTTTATCTTGTTTCATACAATTTGAAGAACCTGATCTCTTTGTGTTAGCCATAAGTTTTATGCCAGCCTGCTCTTTTGCTTTCAATCGCTATCAGACTAAATCTCTACTTTTTTTTTTCTTCATATCATTGCAGTCATTTCTTGGTGCTAGAATAGGGTGACATCAACCAACTTCGGAGGATCGAGAAAACTCTGATCCTCGTCAATAACGATCAAAGACGTCGCTGAACTGTTGAGGGGAATCTGCTATATGGGAAACAAGCCGAAGTTGCATATAAAAGATTTCATCCATGGAGAAACTGTGAAAATTGTAATAGCTTCTACTCATGTATGATTTTTCAGCCAATCAGACTACGAATGATTAGTCCACCAAAGATTTTCTGATCTTGTGGATGCCTTCACTCAGTAATGGAAAGGTAAACCATTTTGTTTGCACCTTTACATTGAACTTATTCTGTCTGTGTATTGTGTATAATGATCTACTTGTATCCACTTGTTAGGTTTTAGCTGTCTGTTAGTTTCTTGCAATTGGTGTAGAAGGGAAGAGCCCATGAAACTCTGGAAATAGTGAGTGAGATTCGTTGTTTATGTTTCGTTTGTGCCTGCGATTTTTGGAGTCGTTGCAAAGCTCTATGGGTTTTGCAAGCACACGAGGTCCTCTATTCCCGTCTAGCCCCGTTCATAAGTGGATACACCTTTAGTGAAGAAGGGGTTTAAGCCCCTACCAAAACATTTTTGTTTTTACTTTTTTTTGTAAGGTCTTTAAATTTATTCAAATTTTATGTAAATTATTATGCAAAAGTCTTTATAAATGATCTTAATCACCAAAAAGAAATATTTCTAAAACATTTAAAAAATATAGCCCTTACCAATCTTGTTTTATGCGTTCGCCCTTGGTCCCATTTATCACGTGTGTAAACTGGTAATTCCATGTGCATAGTGTGCGGTTGAAAGTGTTGGAATGAGGATTGGTTGCTACTTAAAATTCAGGGATGATAACAAACGTGTTATCAGCATTAACGCAAAACACGAGTTTCTCTTTCTGCTATATTAAAAACGATTTCTTCATCGATTAGAATTTTGCAAACTTGGTTCACTAAACGCCAGTTATCTTCAATGAATCAAGATTGAGATTTGAGACTATAGTAACGAGAATTTCGACGAAAATAAAGGAAATTTTTTATTGATTTATATTTTTAATTAATTTTGAAATTCTATAAAATTTAAAAATTAAATAAGTTATATGATTAATAAAGATATTGTCATTTGTGTAAAAAATAAATAAATACAAATATTTTCATATTATAATGTATAATTTTTTTTACCAGCAAGTCAAATTTTGATATGGATATATATATATATCAATGTTCAAGAGCTAATGAAATTACGCCACGTCAGCTATAGGTGTAAGATCATGCAGGCTTCAGCTCCAAAGCCTAATCTTTCTTACACTTATAAATAGCTCAAGATTGAAGGAGAATTTCTCTACTATAAAATTTTCTCCAATATCCAAGGTGTTCCGGCGAAATCAAATGCGGTATCCATAGAAGCAGCAAGAAGTGTCACCAAGCTCAACATTCAATCCAGAAACTAGGCAAAGACCCTCCATATCAACGTTATAAAGCTCAAAGCTCAAGTCAAGCCCAACATTTGATCCAAAGCAAAGACGAAGGCCATCTATATCAACGCGATAAATACCAAAGTTCAAGTCAAGCCCAACATTTGATTCGAAAGCAAGGCGAAAGCCTCCAAGTCAACGAAGTAAAACTCGAAGATCAAGTCCAAGAAGATCGATGATGCATATTTCTCCAACAAATCTAAAAAACTATTCAAAGATCGTTCTAGAGTCAACTTGAAGAGAAGAATTAGAGGAGCAAACAACACGCAAATGTATAAAAATATTGAAATTGTATGCAATTTTGTACTTTTTATATTAGATGCAAATATACGAGGTTAAAAATTTGGCTCGTCCAGTGGGACAATCTCTATCTCTCATCTCTTATTTTCACTGAATCCATCAAATACCAAGATATCTACAACTCTTGAATAACAAATCGCAAATTAAACGATGCTTGTTGAAGGACTCATCAAAGACATGCAAGAACATGATGTTAAAATTGCGAAGTTGCAGAAGCAATGATTCGTTGATACAAGTGGCGAGCAATTAGATTGAGATCATAGAGCCGAGATAATCATGAAGCAAAAGAGCATGCAGAAGTGAAAAATCTGCGATGAAAGAACTTGAAATCTCTTCCAATGGTTCAATACATGTCAATAAACTCAAGCAGTTTATCACAGGAACGATAAAGAACAAGCTTGAAGGGAACTCAGAATCGCCATGGCATTATAACAAGCCATATATTACTATAATTGATAGCTTGAAAATGTCAATGACTTACCAGCCTCCAAAATTTCAATAATTTGATGGCAAAAGCAATCTAAAGCAACATGTGGCGCACTCTGTCAAGACATGCAACGATGCTGAAACTTATGAAGACTAGCCCAATAATTCGTTTGTGTCTTGAAAGACAGTGCCTTAGATTGATATGCTGATCTGGAGCCAAATTCAATCTATGGTTGGGGGAATTGGAACAAGTGTTTCTCAATCGCTTCTACAACACTCGAATGACAGTGAGCATGTGGAGCTACAAAATTCAGTCATCAGTCGTTGGAGGAACTTAAGTCTAAATTGCAAAGATTGACTATCGAAAACTTTAGCAATTGAAATGTGCATCCACGACATGCATTGGATTCTTCAATATATCTTGAAAGCAATTCAACCAAAAGCCTTTGAAGAATTGACTACTAAAGCTCATGATATGGAGTTAAGCATAATTGCAAATGGAGTTGAAGAATTGCATATGCAAAGGCCTCACAACTTTGTTGAAAGCCAAAAAAACAAATGATAGAGGCAACTATATTGAAGATTCTTTAAATGTAGAGGAAGAAGAGAATGTATATCTAGTTATAACTCAAATATGCAATTCATGAAGAAAATACTCATTGATAAGCGTCTGAACTATCAATGATGTTCCTTGATAAGAGCCTAAACTATCAATGATGTTCATTGATAGGAGCCTCTATCAATAAAGCTACTACACACAAGTAAAAACTATCTAATCATTTGTAGAATTATTGAGGGAACACTCCTTGACACGAGTATAAACTGTCTACAAGTTCAAATTCAAGTGAAGACTCCTTGGTATGAGTATAAAATGTCTACAAATTCAAATCCAAATTGAAGACTCATTTACATGAGTATAAAAGGTCTCCAAATCCAAATCCAAAATGAAGACTCATTGGCACAGGTATAAAAGGTCTCCAAATCCAAATTGAAGAACTCATTGATACGAGTATAAAAGATTTAAAATCAAGTTAAAGAAAGCTCATCAATACGAGCATAAACTATCCAAAAAAGCTCATCTATACTAGCATAAACTATCCAAATCTAAATTTGAATTGAAAGATTCTCGAATATGAGTATAAACTATCTATAAAAAAAATTCAAAATTACAAAGACTCGTTTGTTTCAACGACAAGTCATCCGTAAACAAGTCTCGAGGGGGCATTTGTAGGAATGAGAATTTCGACAAACATAAAGGGAAATTTTTATTAATTTGTATCTTTATATAATTTTGAAATATTTTAAAATCTAAGATTATATAAGATATACTCATTTTGTCCCTAAGAATGTGTTCACTCTTTATTGACACGAGTTTTAATAAAAGTTATATAGTGGTGGTTTTGAGTAGAGAAAGAGTCTCACGTTTTGTTGTAATGATATGTGGGTAAATGAAGAAAAGGGTCTCACTTTTTGTTGTTAGAGGATAAAAATGTGTGTCATCCTTGTTTTTGTTCTAAATAAGTTGAAAAGATAGAGTAAAAATATAAGAGGTAGTTTTAAAAATAAAATAAAATGGACACATTCTTGCGAGACAGACAAAAATGGTAGATTAAACATACTATTGTGGGACGGAGGAAGTATTATTAATAAGGATACTGCAATTTCACAAAGACATATATAAATTTCTTTGCCAGCAAGTCAAATTTTGATATGAATAAATATCAATGTTCAAGAGCCTATGAAATCACGCCACGTCTGTGTTAGCCCCAGAATCGTGTGAGCTCAGACTCAAAGCCTAATCTTTTGTATACCAATAAATAAGGTTTTTCATATTAGTTCTGAAGACACCAAATCATAATTGAAGAGTTCAAGATTGAATAAAATTTATCTACAACGAAATTCTCTCCAATATCTAAGATGTCTCGGCGAGATCTAAGACGTTCTTCGTAGAAGTAGCGAGAAGTGTCTCAAAGCCCAACATTTGATCTGGAAACAAGGTGAAGACCCTCCACATCAATGTTATAAAGCCCAAAACTCAAGTCAAAACTAACATTCGATCCAAAAACAAAGTGAAAACCCTTTGCATCAATGTGATAAAGACCAAGTCAAACCCATTATTTGATTTGGAAACGAGATAAAGGCCCTTCATATCATTGTTCTAAAACTTGAAGATCAAGTTCAAGAAGATCGATGAGACATATTTATCCATCAAATCTAAAAAACTATTGAAAATCGTTCCAAAATCAAGATAAAAATCAGAAAATAAATAGAGATAGCAACTTGCAAACGCATAAAAATATTAAAGTTGTGAACAATTTAATATTTATTAAATTAAATACAAATAATGTGTTTAGACAGACCCCATGAACAATTTAGTAATCTGAATCTTAACTATACTTAGAGAAGTTTCGTATTTTTTAATAAAAAGTTAAGTCACATTAGACCTAATAATACACTAACCAAATAAATACCGTTAACTTTGTAGATAATCTGATTCGTGTGTCGAAAAAACACACAGACAAACAAAAAGAGTAATTAAATAGAATGTGACATAAAACTTGAAACAATCAAAATGAAGCAAATTGAAGCATCTTGCCGGTTTCATTAAATATATTATTCATACCTAAACCATATACCATCTCAAACATGACGTGGTATTCAGTTGAAGTTGAAATGCAGACTTCAACACGTAATGAGTATAATCAACAAATATATAAATTACATATTCATAAATCATAGTGATACACTTAATCACCGTATAATATGGATATTAAAATTCTGTCAACGATTGATTGATAGATTTGTAAACGCATCAAATTCAACTCATCAAATTACTTTTCAAATGCAATTTAGATCCTATTAAGTTGCAAAACAATATTATTCAAATATATAAAAGAAAATAACGAGAGAAAAAACAATAAATTTCACTGCGGTTCTTGAACTTTTGAACGAGCCATGCTCAAATTCAAACTCGTAGGCAGTTGTGAAACTCAATTTTATAATTTAATTTATATTCATTAAATCAATTGAAATAAATCGTAGCTAAGTATTGAAGTGGAATATACATAAAGGTAAAGAATAAATGATAATTCTTTTCTTATTTTGGTGGAAAAAACCATTAAACACGAACAACGAAATTCTTTAATTGCTGTGGTAAACAAAGGGAAAATTCTCGACTCTTCTAAAAGTCTGCAAAGTCGCCCTCCACGGCTCCACCCTCTCTCTGTGTCCTCTCTCTCTCTCCATAAACGCACACAGTGGGGATAGCGAAAAAAGAGGGGATTTCAAAACAGGAAAGAGGATAATGATAACAACAAGCCACACCCAGTAGAGAAAAGGTTTAAAACTAAAGTCTTCCATTGAAAACGCTCCAGCAACACCCACGCCCATTTTATTCTTCTCCCTCCCAATTCGATTACCCAATTAACTGGCTCTTCATTTGTATGAGAGAATTTATTGAAGAAGAAGGCAATTAGATGGATTCAGCGTCACTTGATGATATAATAAACCGTTTACTTGAGGTAAAAGGGAGGCCCGGAAAGCAGGTGCAGCTGTCGGAGTCGGAGATCAGACGCCTCTGCTTGCAGTCTAAAGAAATTTTTATGCATCAGCCTAATCTTCTTGACCTTGAAGCGCCCATTAAAATTTGTGGTAAGAAAGTTGCATTTTTTAGTTGGGAAATGTTTGTTTTGCTGTTGATCGAATTTATTAGGGTTTTGTTGGAGTGTTTTTGTTTCAATTTGTGTTCTATCATGCGCAGAGAATCCATTTCTTCACTATTTGTGGAATGATGATTGATGTTCCATTTTAGGCTGAGATTGTTTCGAGTTTATTAGTTTATTTACTTGCTAATTGAAGTGAGAAATGCAGTTGCATTTAAACCCTAATATGATTTTGAACACATTGTTTGCATTAGGAGTTTTATGACTTAGATAATGAAGTGTGCTGCTAAACTTTGATGAGAAACAAGGAAATGGTCGTAACAAAAAGTGCATTAGGATGATACCGTAGCTCCAAATTATGGGATGTAGTATGCTTTATTTAATTTAAACTTAGCTTGCAGAACCAAGTAAAGTTTGAGTATGCTATTATCGATCCAAACTACTATTTTTCGTATTCCTGATGGACATCTTGCCGTGCCTTTTTAAGTACGATTTATCAGTCAACTTCATATCTTTTCTGTGTTAGGCATTAGGCAAAGAATCTCAAATAAATTGTAGTATTGTAATTTGGATAGATGAACCAGGTCATAAAGAACATTGTAGATTTACTATCTTTGCTATTGGGAAACATATACGTCAAACTATCATCTAAGACTTCCTTCTACAATTTTCGTAGGAGAAGATATTTACAGAATTTGCTTATGACCGATGGCGTGACCCATGTAATCTTTATGGCATGTAATCGTTACGATCCCATTACCCCAGGTGGCTTTTGAGCTTCTGCTGCCGTTATGGGAAAGTCTTTGGAAAAGTAATTAGTTGAATCTTGAATAATATATACCATACATCACGTTTAATTGATCAAAATTGTTGGTTCGTCTTAGTTGAAGAAACTTGGCAGAAAACCAGATGTAAATTGGTATTTTATTCTTAGACTGAATTCCAATGGAATGCGAATTTTGAAAGTTCTGCATATACATATTTTGAATTGAGAAGATGCCATGGGCGTGCATGTATGCATGTATACATCTCTGTGTGTCTGCATGTTTACATGTTTCCTGGACTGGCATAAGTCACTATTTGTTCTGCGCATTCTTCCTTGTGATTATTGCATCAAATTCCATTCCTAACTTTTCCCCATGTGAATCAATTATTTGGCAGGGGATATTCATGGCCAATATTCTGATCTTCTTAGACTTTTTGAGTATGGTGGATTGCCCCCAAAATCAAATTACTTATTCTTGGGGGATTATGTCGATCGAGGGAAGCAAAGCCTGGAAACAATCTGTCTTCTACTCGCCTATAAGATAAAATATCCTGAAAACTTCTTCTTACTGCGGGGCAACCACGAATGTGCATCAGTCAATCGTATATACGGATTTTATGATGAATGCAAAAGACGGTTTAACGTAAGACTATGGAAAGTTTTCACAGACTGTTTCAACTGTCTACCTGTTGCAGCTCTAATTGACGAGAAGATATTGTGCATGCATGGAGGACTCTCTCCGGATCTGCACGATTTAAATCAAATTAGAAATCTACAGCGCCCGACTGATGTTCCTGAAACCGGTTTACTGTGCGATTTACTATGGTCTGACCCCAGCAAAGACGTCAAAGGATGGGGAATGAATGATAGGGGAGTATCATATACTTTTGGTCAAGATAAGGTGACGGAATTTCTTCAAAAACACGATCTTGATCTTATTTGCCGTGCCCACCAGGTTTGATCTGTACCTGTTCTTGTCGAGTGAATGGTGAAGTTGTGGAATTTACAATTAAATTAGCCCTCGTATTCTTGCAGGTGGTCGAAGATGGATATGAGTTTTTTGCTGATAGACAACTCGTGACAATATTCTCAGCCCCAAACTACTGTGGAGAATTCGACAATGCTGGCGCCATGATGAGCGTGGATGAGACTTTGATGTGCTCATTTCAAATCTTGAAGCCTGCAGAAAAGAAGCCCAAGTTTGGATTTGGAAGTAGTACTACTACCACTAAGTCAGGAACACCTCAAATGAAAACAAAGGTAATCCCCAAATCTAGTCTTCCATTGTTACCCCTCGTAGTCATTTACTTTACTTCGTAGCAAGAATAAGGTGATTGAGGATTTAAGAATAGCAGCTGATAGAGTAATCAAATCAGGCAATAACTTCTGTGCATCTGGATGTACGATCTTCTGAATTAGAGTTCACCAATTCCTAATTAGGGTGGATGTGTTGTGCATGCGTTGGAGTGTGTATCACCTCAGCAAATTGTATGCGTATATGTGCACTCATTGCCAACTTCAGACTACTTAGAACTCTTATATTTTGATGTTTCTTGATTCTCTTTTGCTGGTAAATGGAGTCGTACGCCAAAATTAGTGTGTAATTGGTGTTGTATTTGTCTCGGATGTGACCAAACCTGTGGCTATTGTTTATGATTGCAGTCGTTTCTTGGAGGCAAGATAGGATGAGAAGATGAAGAAAACTGTTCATGACCGAAGATGAGCGTTGATAATGTTTTGAGGGAAGTCAGCGGAGAAGAAGTGAGCTCAAGAGAGTTTTTTCATCATAGGAGAATCTGGCAACGTTGTAATATCTTGTATCTAATGTGTTACTTTACATCAAATCTATTGGGGAGTTTGGATCACAAATATTTTTTACTCTAATTTAGGAATGAGAAAAACCAAAAATAAATAAATGAATGAATTGAAACCAAACAAAGGCCGTGAATTTTTGCCGGAGAGAACTTCGAGTTTTGGTGCAAGAAGATGAAGACGCGACTTGCCTCTTTAGACTTGTGGGAGCTCATGGATGAAGGCTACGACAATGCGAACGTGAACCTTACGGTGGTTCAAATGAAGGATTTAAAGAAGATGACGCAGAGAGATTGCACAATGTCAAAGATCCAACAAACTATTGCTGATTCGATTTTTCCTCGAATCATGAGAGTTGAAAAATCAAAGAAAGTATGAGAGCTTCAAAAGGAATTTGGATGAGATGAAAATGTTAGAGCCATTAAACTCTAAACTTTATGAAGAGATTTTGAGAATACAAATATGAAAGATAAGAAAAGCTTAAATGAGTTTTATTTAAGACTTATTGAGCTTACAAATCAGATGAAAGTGTATGGTAAAGAAATTTCAGACCAAAGAATGATAGAAAAGATTTTGATATGTCTTCCAGAAAGATTATGCTATTGTTGCTGTTATTGAGTGATAGGATACGCAACCCAATCCCCTGCAAGTCCGGCCCATTTCGCAAGACTGGCCCAATGATAATGCGGCCCAGCCCACAAACCATTAGTTCGGCATAACCAG
>JAYDZE010372143.1:0-17363 GCA_034509125.1 Monilaria moniliformis
TGCAGTTAGAAGTGATTTTAGGGTATTTTATAACTTGTATGTGATTAATTGGAATTCAAATATATACTCTAAAATACACATCAGACGTTTTGATTTGTTTCCCAACCCTAGTAATCAATTAAATGGCATTAGGCGTGGCGGCATCACTAATTCTTCTTAGGTGTAGTAAGCATGTAACGAAATTCACATTTCTCGTGGATTCGACACCCCTTATTTACTCTATACTAAATTAATAACATAATGGTAAGTGGGAAACAAAAATTTTATTGATAGGCTAGTTTGTTTGTTTTTTTTTCAACGACGAATCAAATTGAACTTCTATCACTATAATACACATGGAAACATATTTCGTGTTCAAATTTTGTTTATTAATCTCTTGTTTATTTCCGACTGAATTCAGTTCAATAAAGATGAATAAAGAAATAAATAAATTAGATTGAAAATGTTAAGGAAACATAGAAAATAATTAAAGAGATAAATTGGTGTAAACAAATAAAATCAACAAAGAGTCATTAACATAAAAATGCATTAATATTGCAATATATAAAAAGAATTTATATAATAATATTAACGTATATAAAAAAAAATATGAGTTATAATTTCTACAAAAGAAAATACTTTTATTATAACCATCCCCTAGCAGTGACGAGTTTCTCCGATCTAATTTATAGATTTGACCGTGTGTCATTTTCACTCAGCTATAGCCTTCTATGCTAATACAATATACATATATATGCTGATAATTACTGATGTGAATAGTATTTATTTCATTAATGGCTTTTGCTTTATAAGTAGGTGGAAACTATTAATTCTCTTCTACCGTCTGCCATTCTCCACGGCGCATAATTTGCACATGTCTTTTTGTTTTTGTCCTTTTCCGAAAAAGGGGATATAGTTCAATTTTCAATATATCAAAGTGTTTTCAATTATTTGAAGGAATATTTAATAATTTTAAAACTGAACTGGAAAAATTAATTAGATTAATTAAGTTTGTCGTCGGTGATCAATACGAGCATACACCTTTTCAGATGTTTATTGAGGTTTAAGAGATCATCATCTAATGTAATATATACATCTATATATGTGTGTATATGTGTGCGCGCGCGCATCTAATTTATAACTGATCCGGTAGAATTGTAGCTTATACTGGAATTAGACCAGGTCTGAATTCTGTCATTCAAACTCAAGCAATTCGAGCTTAGTCTCTTTATTAATATGATTCAGACTCAAATATCTACTCAAGCTTTTATAATTATGTTTAAACTCGACTCAAGTCCAAATTATTGCATATATAATAGTTAGGGAGCTTAGTTTGTGACTGATCTTGCTAATTAAGCATGCAGCTGAGTTCCAGGCTTCCCGCTCAAGCTTGTAGCTAGAATATATAATTAATTAGCTGGAAATAAGTTTATTTAAGCCACGAAATTAATGAAAGGAAAACAATAACAAACCTTAATTATGTTCAAATAAAAGCATATGAAGGACCAAACTCGAGCTTAATTAATTAATTGATCTCTCTTTGGATATGAATGGTTAACCAACCATGTTCAGAAGTTAACGAGTCGAATCCTGTTAGTGTGAGTTTGAAAAATTGAAGCCCAAATTCGATTAAACGATTGCATGTTTTTATTAAACGATTTTGAACGGATTATTTTTTTAATCGAGATCCCATTTTACTCATATATATATGCAATCTGTGGTTTGAAGAAATGTAATAATAAATACAGCAAGAGCATTTCAAGTATGAATCTGGACGTCAGTAGGCCGGTAAGTTGCGAAGTGGAACAAATTTATAACTCAAATAATTTTATGATATAGGCCTGATAAAAATGGGGCTATCAGAACAAATTGAAGTAACTTATTTTGATAATGAATTAATGTAAACTCATAGCTGTATACCTATCATACAACAAAGGCCAGGAAATATTTTTTAATATAAGAGATACTGATACAACTTGCAAATCAAGTTTAATTATATGAAGTATGACATAAATTCTCAGTAGATTGGAAATCTTAATATATGGGATCAAGATCAAACTTCAAATTTTGTGGCATATATACTGGCACGTGTGAAAGTTTTAGTCTCTATCTGTCCAATCCTGGTGATCACAACATGTATACCTTCACAGGTTTCATGGTAATCGTGGCCGACTGTCATATCAATACCATTGTTTTATAATTAAATTAAATTTTACAAAATAATATGTATGGATCTAGAAACTAGACAATTACTGAAGCAGCTCGATCGAGCTCGACTAACTTCGATTAGACTGCCGCACATTGTCTCCATTTATTTTATCATGTGTTTTTGTATATTCCATTAAAACAATAAAGACCATGAATGTAGTGACTATTACTAATCACAGGGCAGTAATTAAATGATCACGATTCACGATTATATAATTTTCTTTTGACCTCGTAGTTTCTATCATTCATGAATACAAGCATCAGGTAACCTAGCTAGACATTGGAAGTTTTATTATGACCTACTTCTGGTAGACTCTGATGACGAATTGTAAAATGTGAATATGGTTGAAAAGATCTCATATACATATACTATATACCTCCAATTGACTGATGAAGGTGGAATAATTGAACGAGGAAATTTTGGCAGCAATGCTCTGTTTGTGTGGCTTTAATTTCAATTATTACCGTATGTTAAAATTGAAATTGAAACTGAAAGACGAGTTTGAAATTTCATAACACGAATTATGTAATTGTGGTCTCAATTTATTCGTTTAATACCAAATATTAATAAAATAGAGCCTTAAATGGTGGTGTGTTTCATCAACTGTGGCCACATATATATATATATATGGGCGCAATATGGTCAAACCATTTTTTATATTTGAACTAAGATTGATTTTGATATATTGGATCTCGTAATCTATGGCCCTAATTCAATAAAAATGTGTTGCAGTATAATTTATTCGAATATGCATCGTAAGGGTATTTTGGGAAACGGAAAAATATGTCCAATGATATTTATCTATCCTACGTGGCACAATTATCTTTGTTCAGTATATAGCATCCGAAAAATCAGTATATAGATTCCGAAAAATTATTATATAGCTTAATCTGGATCAGTATAAGATACAGACGTTAAGATATTTATAAAATCATTATATAGCTTAATAATCATAGTCACAAAATATAAATCAATATAACTTTAAATAACAATCAGCATAGTTAAACAAGTATATCAGCATAGTGTTACAATATAATCATTATTGTTATAAAATATAATTAATATAACCTTAAATAATAATCAACATAGTTAAACATGTAAATCAGAATATGCTTAACCAAGCAATCAGCATAGCATTACAATAAAATCATTATAGTTATAAAATATAATTAATATAATTTTAAATAACAATCAGTATAGTTAAATAAATAAATCTGCATAGCTATACCAATCAATCATCATAGCGTTATTGTACAACTATTATAGTTATAAAATATAATTGAATATAATTTAAACAACGATCAGCATAATTAACTAACTAAATCAGCATAGTTTTACCAAGCAATCAACATAGCTTTACAGTATAATAATTATATTCATAAAATATAATTAATATATATATAAACAACAATCAATATAGTAAAATAAGTAAATCAACATAATTTTACAGTATAACTATTATATTCATAAAATACAAAGGAACCGAACCAAAAAACAGGCAGCTTTTTAATTTTGATGTGTCTATTACCTACTCTTTAGGGAAAGCACGTGGTTGTGGCCAGAAAATGGAATGGAAAAAAAAAATTTAAGGAGGCCACATCTCATAATTTATTGCTTTCCACCAACTCCTTCACCTAAAATGACTCATTTTTCATGAAATTCGATTGTTTATTTATATTACTAAATTGCCAAGTATTGTTTCTTCTTTAGAAATATCAGTTCTATAAATGTGAACGTTGATCGATGTATTCATTATTGAATATAGGTGCATTCCTACACGATATTTATTTCTTTCGGTTCATATATAATATAATATTATAACCCATCACGAAGATATTTATTTATTTCATAAACAAATTAAAATTTTGAGTTGTAATTTATAGTTTATCAGTGTATTTTGTTTTCTAACACTAAACTACGTGTGCCATGTACATTGAAATCGTATATATAACATGTATAAAATATAATTCAAAACTTCCTATAATCTTGCTCCATACTTTTATATATTCGTCAATAGAGTGCCATCAATTTAGTTTATTGCTTTTATTTGAGGGTAGAGTCTTTTTAATTAGCCACAACCTTAAGCACATATGCTTTGGAGACTACATATATGTTGTCTTAGACCTAAAAATATGTTTTTCTCTTTCAAACGACAGAACATAAACCCTAATCCTAAAATTCCGAGCTTACCATATATATATCTACCTTCAATCTTTTTAATCTTCACATCAGCACCTCATCTATTTCATCTTAGATAAAATTTGAAGATTTAGGATTGGGGGGGGAGGGACTTGCAAATTGATATTTTCATCACTAATAGGGCAAGTTAATGTCATATCGATCGACCTATGAGAACGTTAATTAATTGGAGGGTAAATGGAATATCCAAATTGAATAAATTTTGGAATTCTAAATGTGATGACAACTTTGAAGTATACAGCCGATCATGATTATATTTGAGCTTTAAAAAAACAAAAAAATAAAATGATCAATGAGATTGATAAGATTTAAGATTTCGAGGTAACCTTACAATCAATGGGCGTGAGGGGATGCATAAATTCACCTACTATTATTCAGAAAGCAAGATGGTGAATGCAGCTTTCTTTTCTCTACTTCTTTTCCTTTTCTGTGGGGGAGGGGGAGGGGGTGGGGATGCAGCTTTTAATTTCATTTAATGTTTTTCTTTTCCACAAACAGAAATCCCTGTATATGGGTACTACTTTTATTAATTTGAAAACGCGATCAGGTAATAATCATCATATTTAACTGATCTTATTTCCTATTATATATATTCAACACAATCTTTTTTTTTATGTAAAAAAATAAATAAATAAATAATAAACTTATTCTTCTACTTTTGTTTTCGGCATAACTTCCCTGAAGTACATAATCCCTAACCACATTTACAATCTTAAAAAAAAAATCAGATGTTTCTCGCGTTTGAAAATTTAATAATTATTACTTTTTAGAAAGTAAATTAGATATCTTAAAACGTTGTTTACAGCAAAACTCAAATATGAAAAGTATATGCAATATATTAATTCTATAAACTTTATTCACGTAAAATGACATTGTTTATGAGGATACGATGAGATATATGTTTCACATCCAGTGGTGCAGCCAGAAAATTATGTAAGGACACAAATTTTCTTATAGGGGTATTGGATTTTTTCATAAAACAATTTATAAAGAGCAACTAGTAACAATTAGTGATAAATAAGGTAAATTATAAGATTTTAAAACTTTCTGGGGGGCCATTTGCCCCTCAAATGGGCATAAGGTGGCTCTGCACCTGTTCACATCACATCAGATGATCATGTAGGCATTTCAATGCTAGAAAATTTATTACTGGAAAAATTATAAAAACATTGTGTACCAATTCAGAAAACAAATATTATTTAAAAAGTTCGAATATTGTGTCATTAATTTCTATTTTTTCAAATTATTAAATAATTTTGTTTCGTTTGTGGAAATGACGGGGCAATATTATTACTCAATCACAAATACATGGACACAAAATGGGGACGTTCATCGCCTATTGCATGTGACTGATGTTAGGTGTGACCAATAGTAAGTGGCTGTGACTTGTGATCATAATCTTGGGTCTTAAATTGAGAATCAAATGATGATTTTTTGAGATAGCGTTGTCGCTGCAATGCTAGCTGTGAGATGTAAGAGTATTTAATATTTTGTTCCTATAATTAAACGCTAAATCATTATGAGATGGAAGAGTATTTAATAATTTGTTCCTATAATTAAACGCTAAATCATTAAGTTCGAATCGAGTCCACTGATACACACTTGAATGCAGGGGTTGTTCAGGTTGGAACAAGGGTCGCTATAGTTTTATTAATTACTATATAATAGAAATGATTGGTTTCACCGATTACACGTATATTCATAATTTGATTCAAGATCGAATCAGATCGAATTGTAGATATCAAGATATAAATGTTGAATATAAAAACAAATCAGATCGGATTACTTTATAAAATCATGCTGCGTGTTTCCATTTTTAAATTTCAAATATAATTCGATCAGAGGATGTCAATCGAGTCAATCTTCTCAAATTTGGGCTAGTTCTATTAAATTATCAGGCTATTCGGTTACAAATTATGTGATTGTAACTTAACCCTAGCTTTAAATTTTCATTTTTCGTGCTAACCCGCTAGATCAATCGAGCTCACAACTTTTATGTATTTCTTTACCTAATATATTTCTCATGATAATTTATAATTATAACAAATGAATACATCCATAAATGAGAGTTATTTCAACTTAAAACTAGTATGTAATTTTAAAGAGGTGAGAATATACGTTAGAGTAAAATACAAATAAAATGAAATGATGAGTATAAATTTCAATTATTGAATCAAAATATATCTTCAGAGACATATGGAAATAAAAGTTTATTATATCAACTTTCAAAGGTTTGAAAAAAAAATAGTGAAATTTGAAAACTAAATAATGAGAACTTAGTCATTTTTAGGTCGATTTTATGGAGCTCTGACTATTTTTAAGCTAATCATATTGAGTTACGGGTTATTCGGTTTAGAGTAATTTGGGTTATGATTTCTTTCGGGATAAAAAATTTAAGTTCTAACCGTATCAGATTTTCGAATTATTTGAATCAATTCATAAATTTCGGACTACATAAACCAAACTAAAATAATAAGTAATTTCAAATTTTGAATTTAATATATTCTATCAAATTTTAATTTGATTTTGTGCCCACCCTCTTTACAAATGGCAATGGGTTGGAATGCTATAATACTTGGCTTCATATATAACTAAGAAATGAGCTAGGGTTATGACATTATAATATGATGAATTGGACCTACCTTCAAATCCCAAAGCTCAATCTTAATAGACGGTAGAAACAACCAAACGGAAGTATGGTTGGGGCAGAGGATGTTTCCGGTGGGTGGTGAAATGCGAGAGAGAAAGTAAAATATATTTTTTCCAATCTTTTATAAAGTCTAATTCAAGTGGTTAATTTGAAGGCATCCACAGTTCAATCAAAAAAATAGTCACAACTCAATTTTCAGCTGTTACTTCAGCATTTCACTTTCAGCCACAACACCCACAATCCAACCACAACTCTATTTTTTTCATTTTATTATTTTTATTACTCTTCAATTTCATATCTTTATTTAATATTGCGATAATCGTAAAATCAAAATAAATGACTAAAAATTCGAAGACTACTCAATTAAATTCTAAAAATTAGTTAATTAAAATTCATAATTACATTAATTAAATATCAAAAATGACATAATTTAAAATTCATAATATTACATAAAAAATGAGAAAATAAACTTCATAGTCCAAACAGTTGGGTCGTGCCCAAATTTCTTCAACGAGATCTTGTTAGAGTAGGTCACAAGTTCTTTCTTCACAAAGAGAAGAATGTCAACTTATAAATTCTCAAAATTGAGGCAGTGCACCTTGAGATGTGTTCTAGCGGGCCACTTTCGAACTAGATCTGGCTTCATCATTACCCCAAGTAATTGTGTCTTCTCCTTCATCCTCGATTATCATGTTGCGCATGATAATACGTGCAGAAATAATGTCAGTGATGCATGATTGATACCATATACGTGTCGGACTTTCCACTATCGTCCAATATGCTAGGAGTACACCGGAAAGATTGTTCAACATCCTTTTGTGCCACCTCCTACTCTTGAGCAAACAATGCTCTTTTTGGGTTTGTCGGACACATAATCGTTTTCACGAACACTGGCCAATTTGGATATATGTCATCGGCCAAGTAGTATCTCATAGTGTATCTTCGGCCACTGGCTGTGAATTCGATAGTCGGTGCCCTACTAACACATCACTCGTTAAAGATAGATGAATTGTTCAGGACATTGATGTCATTATCCGACCTGGACATGTCAAAGAATGCATGACAGATCCATAAATGTTGCTCAACAACTGCTTCTAGGAACATTATGCGATGTGTGCCCTTGTGTCCGATGGTGTAGGTGTCTCTCTATGCCGGCGGACAATTCATTTATTCCCAGTGCCTACAGTCGATGTTGCCTGGCATACTGGGATAGTCATGATACATATTGTTCATATTCATCATTCATTGGGCGTCCTGCACCGTCGACCTTCTCAAATAAGTATCGCATAAGGCCTAGACGACCCCATGACAAAATAGTTTGACGCATTCACGTCATGTTGTTTCGGTGACATGGAGGTACTCATCGACTTGGTCTGATGACCCTCCCTACACCAACTGCCGAATCGTCGTCGTTCACTTCTACAGCGTCGAGAATCCGTCGCATCCAAGACCATCAAGGTGCTGCAAGAAATAATCATCGCATCCTGCCAACGTGTTACCAATACGCAGGAAAAATGATCTGCGTATGCGGAACCGGCGACGAAACACAGTTGGAGCCATCGCGGCTCATAGGAGAAAAAATCCTCGATAAAGCATTTAGCGGCAGTTTCTTGCTCTCGGTATATGTACGTCCTTTCAAGACGAGGTGGCGCAACAAATCACCTTTTACGCCTATTCTTGTAGGACTTCAACACCGCATCAATTATCATGTCCTCATCCTCAGAGGAATTGGAACTAGAATCGTCTCTACGGGAATCCATGGAACTTTTGTTCGACCCCCTCACTGGGAAGGATACAAAATTATCCGGCATCATATTCCAACTATGGGGATTATTAGGATCTCAACCCCTATCATGACAATACGCTAGAAAATTGTTATAAAATTTTGGGTCCATAGGAAATTCCCCGAATTTGGATTCATAACAGGAAAAATTTTGAGAATGAAGAAGTGAGAGGAAAAATAATAAAGAAGTGATGAAGGTGTGAATGAAAATGAAGAAATATTGAGGTATTTATAGGATTTAAAAATAAAAAATAAAAAAATCGGCACTACCCGTGACCACCTTCATCTCAGGTTGAACCATCCAATCAAACACTTCCAAATATTACAACAAAATTAAATAAATTAATTTAAATTAAATACAAAAATAAAAAATAGAAAAATCCAGCGGTGGCAGAATGCCCTGCGGGGCATCCAGCCGCTCCCTCGGCAAAACAGTGGTTGTCGCTAGTCGTCGTCCCCTGCAGTGCGGTCGTGGTGCGGCTGCCGCAGCTTGCGCCCAATCGCGACTGCATTGTGGTTGCTCTGGGGAACCAAAGTTTAACATTAGTAAAAGGGTTTTGGTTCGACTTCCACCTATTTTGATATTTGTTCATTTCATAATTTAATATTTTATATATTGTACCTAAAAAAATTCTAACTCATGGCATATATAACTGGACGTCCTCGTATCTTCATATTCACGCGGGTAACAATTTTTATGCATGTCGCTATACTATATCGATCTATACTCATTATTTATATTTTCTGTCATAATGATAGTTTTAGGAACTTTAAAAAAATATGGATAAAAAAAAATATAATAATTCTATTAAAATATAATCTAGTGATCCTTTAGACTATTATATTACATGAAAAGGTTATAGGCCTAGCAATTTAAATAATTATTGAAAAATACGATATTACAATATAATTTCGACTCCATCGGAAAAAAGTTAATTGCGTGTGTGGGCAGGGTGTCGGGTAATGCCGATTTTTAGCCATCCACAACCCTATATCTTTTTACCATTTATTCTCTTCAATTATTTGTGGGCCCCACATCACTTCTTACTGCATTTTTTACTCAAGAAATAACAACACCCACAGCTCTGTCCATTCACATTATATTCTCTTATACTACCCATTGGTCCCATCTCTTATTTTTTTTTATTCACTTCTTATTTCTTATATTTATTATATATTCTAACTAATTAGTTTTTTATTTAAATAAAAATACCAATTTCATTCAAATAAGAAAAATTACATAATTAAAAATAATAATATTACATAAGTAAAATCCAAAAATTACATAATTAAAAATATTAAAATCATATGGTAGCATATCGAAAATCCTATTGGATTTCAACAACATATTGTACATGACGTCTTTTTGTTCGCCACCGTAAGCGCCTCCAGGTCCAGTGGTGGAGCTATTGTACTACTCAAGGCCAGCGTTTTCCCCTTGCTCTTCATCGTCTTCGTTCCCATCGGACGACGCCTACTCGGCTGAAAGTTCACTCTCTCGCTCTCACCTGCCGACCCGGAACCTCTACTTGTTGAGTATTGTTCGTCCAAGGTCTGCTTTCTAAGCTTCAACCCTAATTCTAGGCCACTCACCCAACTGCCGACATTTCGAACCATTTTCCATGTTGCAATGTACTTGAATGGAGTGTTTTTGTCGTTGTGGTAGATTTTCATACACTTTCAAAAGGGACACGAAATTTTTGATAGTCCCCCGCGAATTGAGACAATAAAATTTTACTAAAATAGTTTCATTAGCTTCCGAAGTATTATAATAAAAAATATCTAAATTTTTTGATGTATTTGAAGGGCACATGTGTCGATTTTGGGTACACGTACCCTTTTGTTTAAAGATCGTTCGAGCATTTCCTGGGAGTATGGCATGGATTACTTCAACGTTGTAGTGCCTGGTGCTTGAACATTGGCTCGAGACATTTTCTCTACCTCTTCTTATCCTGAAAAAACAGGGGCATCTTATATTCTTGAACTAATAATCATCTTTCGGCTAACTTAGCCTACTCCGTCTCTTGGAACCAGCAAGGGATAGACAAGAATATTCACTTGTTGTCCATTGACTACGCCTTTTGGCTTGATCTAAGCCCCGACTCACCCTCCGTGGACTAACTAGAATCCATTATTTTAGCATTAAGGATTTCTCACCGTTTGGCCATCATTTTTTCAAGTTGTTGTAGATAGCACAGAACTTAGAGATTTCTAGGCTGACTCGGTCAAAATGAGATCGAATCTTCTTAAATGTGCATTGTGAGGTGTATTTGGAGCGTCCTGCGGTATACACATCAGCAACTCTCTCCCAAAAAACCTTTGATTTTTTATTGTTTCTGACAACCAGATCTTCGCTTGTATCGAAATACACTCGAATATCCGGTTCATTTTCTCCAGATGTCATCCAACTTTTGGGTGGGGATGTCGGGGGCGTATGCACCTTCGGGCGTCGATGAGTAGGGCGTCGACAACTGGGAAGAACCTGGAGTGCCGCTTCCAGACGAAATATTATTAATATCAAATGGTTGAATGTCTGGACCGTAGCCTTCACGAATGAACCAATCATGCCATTTGTTTTGGTTGTCGTCGCTGGACATGGCAGAATTTTGAATATTTAGTGTGTGAGTGAAGAAGAAGAAGAAGAAGAAGAAGAAGAAGAAGAAGAAGAAGAAAAAAATTAAGAGATTGAGAGAGAAAATATAAAAGAAGATGATGAAATGGTGTGAAAAATAAAGTGGGGGGGGGAGAGGGTATTTATAGGAGAGAGATAGAAGGGGTTGGGGTAATGAAAAAAGTTATAGATTTATTAGGTAATTAGATAGTGTGGAATTTATTTTTTCTTAATATTTTTTTATTTTTCAAAATTAAAAAAAAAATGTTGATGCGACGAAGCCCATTCCCACATCCAGTGGGGTGGGCTGATGTGCGAATCTCATTTGCCGTGGATGGGGAGCGCTTGGTGGGTTGGCTCGCCAACTTTCCCTCTGCCAAGGGACGCTCATTCAGCGATGCCTCCTGCAACGTATCCCACAACTATCCTCACCTGGAGGGACGGACCATGTGGCTCGCGTTGCGGATACTCTTAAATATATTTATGTTGATCCCACCAAATATAATTAGTGATTATTCGTATATGTTGACTCATTTGTTAGAAAATTTTCTATCCCTCATCATTGGAGCTATTGAAGGGACCAGGTCAAACTGGCTCGAAATTAAATATTTGCAAATGTTAATAGGTCAGGATGTCACAATTATTAGATCAAATCAAAGTTATGTTTGGACCAAAAATTCTATTACCTGGCCCGACTGCTCAAAATTAAGTTAGTTTGTCAGAGCGAACAAAGATATTTTTTACAGTTATCCATCATTAAGCATTTAGTTTGAGTGATATAATATATTGGTAAAATATATTATTGAGTATTTGAAGGATAATATGATCAAACAAGCAAAATATCATTAAATCTATTAGAATAAACAATATATTACTCATTTTTATCAGTTCGTCCTATCACTCAATATAAACGCCGCCTTACAGATACTAATCGTCCCATTAACCAGTATCATCACTACCTGTTTCTTGTTACCCATTATCATCAAAATTTGGGCTTTTTGCATGAACCGGTTAAGTGTTGATATAGATTAAATCGTGGATAATTTTATTCATAGCCCCCATTTTACTTACTATAACTTCCATTTAAAAATCTAATTAAAAATAATTATGAATACACTAGTTAACCTTATTGCCCCCAAATTAAAAGTGATTCACACGATCCAATAACAGAAATATCATTTTTCATCCATTTGCACACATCTAATTTTTCGTCTTTCTCTTAAACTTGTGGATATCTCTAAGTGGGAAATCAAAAACGGATTGTCATATAAGTTTCCAGCATTCAACGCGGGGCCGAGGCCTTGTTTGGGAAAGGATATGACATTTATACAGATGAAGATAGTGGCAGCTGATATAATTTTTCATTAATGTGTCCAAGTAGTTGAGAAACATCCATTTTATCCTAGCGATTCCATTATTCTTCAAGCCAAGCATGGATTGAATGTAAGGTTATCTAATATTGATTTATGAATAAATAACAATGTACATCGCTCGATTGTTAATTCATTATACTACCAAAAATATAAACTTTATTGATGGACTTTTATGTCGGTAAATCTCTAAAAATCGTCAGTAATCATCTTTACCAACGGATTACCAAAGGGATTTATCGCATAGTTGAAATCCACGTCGTTAAAAAGTTCATTGACAGATTTGTGTCAGCGTGTTGTTTTACCGACGGACTACCAACAACTTGTGTCATCGCTAAACTTTTGTCCAGACAGCCGACTTCGGACGAGCTTTACCGATGGTTTTCCGACTGACGTTATCCTTCGGTAAAGTTTCCTCCATTTTTTTGGTTTACCGATGGATAGTTGTTCGTCAGTACCACCGATAGACGATATTCGCCGGTAAAGTTTATTCCCAAAATTTTTTGTTGGTGCCTAGCTTTTGTTTTTTTGTTTAGTTAGAATCCCCTATTTATCTAGTTACGACTCCTACTTTCAATAAACCAAAAAATGTAAAATAACAATAGATAAACAAATGAACCCGAAATAACAATAGATAAAACGTAATAACAAAATCAAGTTCAATTCTTTACAGTTGTAAGTTTCGAAACTTGTGAAATCTATGAATACAAAAAACATATATATAAATTTTTTAATGGTGTGATTAGTTAAGCGATTTTCCTACCGAGCATCCTATAGATTGTTCCTTGTATCCAAGGATTTCAACCTAAATCCTATACTCTTCCCATCATCATTCTTTTTCTGTTTTGCTTATTTGCCTCTTACTCTTTGGGATATAAATTTTATACTATTCCCATCATCATTCTTCTTCTGTTTCTTAGCCTCCGATTCTTCCTCTACTATTAACTCTTTGGGATCACTCCAAATTTTCTCTAGCAAGGAATTATCCTTACAAAGAGATAATTTGCTAGCATCCAATCACTAAACTTAATAATTAAAAAAAAAAAAAAAAAAACACAATCAAATTATATGCTTACTATTAGGTCAGCCCCCATATGCTATGCACTTTATCACAACCACATTTTTTTTAGTAAACCGAATTTTCTCCTTAGAGATGGCTTCAACTCAGGTGAGGACTTATGGAATTGGGGCTTCTCATCATAGACATCAACCACATTAACATAGCCATCATATGTTGGCTATGTCACTATAAGGTTCATCTCAAAAAATGTATTGATATGCTAAAAATATCAACAACTACAATGAAAAACGTTGTAACACCAAACATCAACAAACACATAATAATGTAGGTAAAAATAGCTAAACTGCCAATATAGATCCTAAGCTATTGATCCTTTGACTTTTATCTAATCATTATAATCGTGCACATTGAATAGGACATTGACAATTCTAAAACTTAACAAAGATGTTCCACAAGTTAGTACCAATAACTTAAACAATACACATGGTGCAAAAATACCAGCAACTGGAGGCAGTTCAAGAGGTGGCACCCACGGCAGAGATGGCGGTAAAATTAATTTTCTTATTAAAATTAATTCAAAATTGGATTAATAACAGTGTTACCGATGGATTGTAATCCGTCGGTAAATTGAATTTCTCTATTTAAATACATTCAAAATTTGATTAATTGGACCATTACTGATCGGATAGTATTCATCGGTGTGTTCTCCAAAAGACTGTTCGTCGGTAAGTCTGATGGCAATTTTGGCATGTACACATCCCACCAAAGTCTGTCTGAAATTTTACCAACGGTTTGTCTGTTGGCAAAGGTCGACGGACAACCGTCTATCGCTAAATCCGTCGATAAACTCTTCTTTTTTTTAGCGTTATATAGATGCCTAATGGAATATGGTTGTGTTTGATCAACTTAAAATGCATGTTGTGCTACTAAAATTAATAGGTTATTATTAAAAATCTAAACAAGGCAAAAGTTGAGCGAAATATGAAAAATTGAATTTGTATGCAGAGGAATGAGGAGAGAGAATTTTGTTGTTAAATCACGTGAATTACTCTAAATTTGAGGCTATGTGCTATATGGTTAATAAGTAATTTAATAATTAATTTTCACCGTTTTTTATTAGGGCTCTGAAAAGAATAATCCTTAATTCGTTCCAAATGGGTGGCAGTTCCGTTGGGCTATATCCGGGCTTGGAGAGGACCATGATTTTGGCCCGGGTCACATACAGGTTAAGTTATTAAACATGCGAAATAAAAAGTTAAATTACTTAAGTCGTTCTAAATAATTGGGGAAAGCGCATTATGATTTTAAATTGGGGATCAATTTATAATTACATCCGAGTGACAATTAGTAAGGGCCATAAACTTAATAAGCATACTTGTTTAGCAAATTTGACTAAAATATCCATCAAATTTATTTTTAGGATAAAATATAATAACAACCGATCCTTCCTTCCTTCCAATTTGGGCCGAAGAATTCGGCATGTCATTTGCAACATACGTTGATCCGGTCCTTCAAGGACTGTTAGAGATCTCTTCAGTTGCTTTTCTTTTTGCGAATTCACTTAATTTTCGAAATTAGTTAATATTTTTACTGTTAATCAAACAATTTTTCATAAAATATCCTTTGCAGTTGCTGTCATAATCGTTATTTAATCCCGATGTTAATAATAAGGACAATTTATTTAGCCAACAAATAATAAAGTAAAATAATTTATGTATTTAAGTTTGTTTGCTAAAATTCTAAAACGTCAAAGTGGTCCAGAAAACCCGTATAATTTATCAGTTCTGGAGCGAAAAAAAGTAATTAATCAACAATATTATGAATAATTTGCATCTATAAAAGTAGTTGTAGACTTGTAGCAACTATTGACAATGCATTTTAGGCCTGCGACGCACATTGATATGGACCAAAAGCGATGGGCCCATAATATCTCATATCATGTACGTGACCAAATCAAGAAAATATTATTAATGCTCCACAAAGATATGCATGTTTCTATCTTATGATTAGTACTTAATAATAATAATAATAATATATAAAAGAAAAAGAGTGTGAGCCAAAGGGCCCGATACTTGGTTTTTATTTTTATGAAAGGAATGGTTGAAATTGCGACTGAGCTTCACATGCTTTGTCTTCTAAGTATGAGAAGTCTCACCGGCCATTTTTGGGACATATGAACTAATCTATTTCCACCACTTATTTATCAATCTCGTACAAATAGCAAAATAAATAATCATATAAATATAAATAAATAATAGCAAATCCCACGGTCGAGTGTGAAAGAAAGGCTAATATATATGATTTTTGTCTTAATATTAGGTAGGGGATTACTTGATTTTAAAAAAAAAACATTAAGAAAGCATTTGACCATTTTTCTTTTATACTATTATTTTTCTTGATTTAAAGTCTGTATGCTATCTGAGATATACATGCACTAAATAAACCCCATATCGCTTCGCTAATTTGGCCTACTGAATGAGTTCGATGAGCATATACTGAAGGTCAATGATTCACTATTACTTGAGTTAAGTGATTATTCAAGCATAAATTGATGTCAAAATCAGAGTATTAGTATTATGTAGTATCAACAAGGAAGCTTTAGACCCTCGTTTTTTGAGACATATTTCATTATTTACCTATGTTACCAACTCCTTAATGCTCCTTAATGTAAGATAATGGGATCTATGCATGCTAGCTAACCGCCATCTAAAAATATGATAAATCAATTGCCTATTTCTAAAAAGAATTGATCAAAAAGGATGGAAAATGTTTTGAAGTTATCTTTGCACACGATCACAATAATCATTCAAAATTATTTCTTCTTTTCAGGGGAAACAGAAAAAAATATTTATTCAAATAACCAAAACCCTTATGTTTTTACCTTTTTATCATCAATTAGTGAACACACAAGAATAGTTACTAAAACCTTCAAACAAAAAATGACTCCTATTTCATGGAAGATCTAAGTGGCGCCAAACAGAATATATATTTGACTTTTGAATCCAGTACCTCAATTATAGAGCAGGCCCAAAAAACTGTGGAACTGTATCCAGTAAATTTGTGTAACTGAGTCCTTGCTACAAAAATCACCATACTTGAACATGCATTGTTTAAATAGATAATAAATTATAATTCTTTCGTCCAAATTCTTTTTTTTATTCCAACATTAAGTTTAAAGATCATGCTACGGTTTACTCGAACCTGAAATCTTTGACCTCAAGTATTAACTATTGTAACGCAAAGCCAACACACATACACAATTTCGTCTCAATTTGTTATCAAGGAGATCACTCGTTGTTGTGAAGTTTTTTTTTTTTTGCACATAATACATAATAGACTTGTGCGCCGCTGCCACATGTATACAATAGCTGCATGTATCAAACTCTATATATATATATATATATATATAGAGCTCGTTAAAATGAGAACACTCCTTAGATGCATAACTAAAAACTAATATACACCCTAAGATCTAGAATTGGACGGAATAGATTGTAGGAAAAAACATATCATTATTGTTTTATACAAACATCATTAAAGG
>JAYDZE010372254.1:0-17358 GCA_034509125.1 Monilaria moniliformis
ATGCCGTAATTCACGGTATACCGGATTTCGGTACGGTATACCGAAAATACGGTACGGTAAGGGTATTGAAAATTCTGTATACCGAAATTTCGGTATACCGAAAAATTCGGTAAGGTAACGGTATGGTATTTACTCATACCGGCATTTATGGTACGGTACACGGTATGGCAGTTTCGGTACGGTATACCGTACCGACCCATCCCTAGTCCCATTTGAACTGGGCAGGTTTAAAGAAATTGTTTGACTTTATTAATAAATATGAATGAAAGTGCGTGGAAAAGATTAGTGGAATATGAGTTGCACTTTTATATATTAGTTTATAATGGAATGTGAGTGTAATGAGTTAGTAGAGTGTGTGACCTATTTACCAAAAATTGTAAAAGTGAAATGTGACATTTTATTGTGGACATCCATTTTGGCAAATGAGAGATTTTATGGTGGACGTAGTATTTTCATTTATTTTGATAGAATAATTAATTTCGCATCATCTTAATTTTTAAATACTTTATTAGGATTTATTAATTATTCAAACTTTAAGTTTTAATTAATATATTTTTAAATAACGAATTCCATAGTGGGACATAAGATAGGCACAAAAAAATGTTAGCGCGCTATGCTGTATTTTATGAATTGAAATTATTTTAATATAAACTGTAAATTTCTATTTTAGTTTGGTGTGAAATTTTCAGTTGGAGCAGCTACTCGTGCTTTGATCATATATTTATATATACTCAATTTTCCAACCGTCTCATCGTACGAAGCACACACCAATGCACCGTAGAGAAAAACCTCCCAATTCGCCAAAATAGAGTCCGATCGGAAGAGGAAGCCGTCGGCGGATCGCGCCGACCACCACCACAAGCACAAGCACAAGCACAGCAGCAGTAAAAAGTCCAAAATGTCCTCGTCGGAGAAGGTCAAGGCTTCGCACATTCTCATCAAGCACCAGGGCTCCCGCCGCAAGTCCTCCTGGAAGGACCCCGACGGCACCCTCATCTCCGCCACCACCCGCGACGAAGCCGTGTCCCAGCTCCAGGACCTCCGCCGCGACATCCTCGCCGGCGACGCCTCCTTCCACGAACTCGCCACCAAGCACTCTCACTGCAGCTCCGCCAAGCGCGGCGGCGATCTCGGTCCATTTCTCTCATTCTCCGTTTCTGTGAACCCCACCTCCCCACGCTTTTACGTTAGTTTTACTACTTAGGGTTTTGCGATGAAATAAATTGATTTAGCTTCCAATTACTAGGTGGATTTTGATATTAAAGATGCCTGTAATTTTACCAGTTAGTTTTTCTAAGGTCACTAATGCCTACTTCGAAGAGTTGTCGACTAAATTAAGATACAAAAATGGGGAAATAAACCACCACCACCATATAGTATGTGGTCTCTAGGCAGAAGATGAAAGCTAATTGTATTTATTCCTGGGAGAAATTTGAACCACATGAAGCCCATTATGCTGGTTGAATATGTGATGTTTAGATCAATATGATCTTGAACTAGGCTACTGGTATAATTAGGTTTGGACAATAATATGTGCAGAAGGACTACACGAAGTTGTATTATTATCGTTGTTAGTTATTGTTATACGTATTATACTTCGCTGTATTTACAATAACAATCATAGTCGGCAACTCATTCTAAATTTTTATACCGACAGGGTGCTATATCACCTCTACAATATTATAGTTTGCTCAAGTATGTCCCTTTTCATGTAGGGGTTCTAAATGTTGGTGCATTTAAAAATATTGTGTTGGAACAGAATACTATAGTTGGCCTAAATTTGAGCTGAATAGGTAGGTAGTCACGGCTGTTCCAGCCATCATATGGTTGCAAGTTGCTGTACAAAAATGAAAGAACTCATGGGAAAGAAAACTTGGTTTCTGAAATTGGTTGTTGAACTTGCAAGCTACTACTCTCGCAATGCATGCATCTGCTTACAAACCATTAAATTCAATAATAAGCATTGCTATTGAGTATTACGCTTTATAATAGTGAAATGCAACGATCAATAGTTAAGTTTCCTTAAGATTATTTCAAGTTAAATTCTTAGCATAACTTTTCAGCCAACTTTGTTAGAGATATTATGTGCAAGCACAATACTGAAGTTGTCCTTTATTTGAGCCAAATAGGTAATTTTATTAGTGACATATTCGTCTCTTTTTCTTTTTCTTTCTACTCTTCTTGGTCTCAGCTGTTTCAGCTAACGTGTGGTGGTAAATAGTGCAAGGTACATAACAATTGAACTACTCGACTTATTCAATTTTCAATTGGATCGACTACTAGTCTCTTTAATGTGTATTTTGGCATAACATTGAGCCCCATCATGCACTTTGATATGCTAGCGAACTGATTTTGGTGATTGTTGGACAGTGTTGTGTTATGTGCTATCATTTCAGTAAGGCCAAGTATACTAATCTTACCTAATAAACGCCTATGTTATCAAATCTAACCTAATAAATGAATATTGACAAAAACATACCTAATGAATTGATTTTCTTTTCAAATCTAACCCGGGTCAAATTTCCGGCACCTTATTATAAATCTGGCAACTGGAATATCTTATTTCTACCTTGTTAATTATATCTCAGTCGAAAAAGCCACATCATATTGGCTGCCAGCTTAGTAATAAGGTGCCGGAAATTTGATCCAAGTTAGATTTGAAAAGAAAATTAATTTAGTAGGTATATTTTTGTCAATATTCATTTATCGGGTTAGATTTGAAAACAAAGGCTTTTATTAGGTTAGATTAGTATATTTGGCCTCTAAATGATGGTTCTTGGATAGATCCATGGGAGTAAGACATAAATAGCCATATTGCTATATTCCTATTTGTGCTATGTGGAATCACAAATTCTTAAACACACGTAGCCTGTTGTGGCCATTAAAATCTGTACTTTGTTTGATCTTGTCCGATTTTGTTGATGTGTGCCTCAAAGCTTTCCGGATCTTATTGGAAGATCTACATCTTCACTGAAAAAGTTTATAGTTTGTTAATCCCAATTTATGATTGCATGCCCACCCACCCACCCACCCTGTTTTTGTTTGGAATTCTAGGCCCCTTGTGTTTTCCAAATCTCAGCTCTCTTCTTTAATATTGCCACTCTGTTCATGCATGCTTTCTAATTCTGACATTCAAGCCTTTGTGTTAGGGCATTTTTCTGAGCTGCTAACTCTACAAAAAAACTTAACATCATTAGTACAGCATTATTCCATTTATGATTTTGTTTTCCTTCAGTGCCTTTTCCCCTTGTTTTTCAGGATCTAAGAACATAAGTTTTACCAAGTTTAGAAGATTCAATTAACAAAGAAAAATGCAATGGTTGACCTTGACAGATATTTGAATATTATTGGATTTGTGATTTCTGGCTTCTTGCCTTGTAGGTTTAGTTCCCCTATTAATGATTGTATATGAATAAACACAAATAGCAAATTAAAATCAGTATTGATATAGCACCAGTAGAACTTGAGCCATGGTCTTGTTGAGGTCTTTGGAGTCTATTGGTTGCAATTTAGGCTGTTATAACTAACTCAATTTCTTGCAGGTCCATTTGGCAGGGGTCAGATGCAGAAGCCTTTCGAAGAAGCGACATTTGCTCTGAAGGTGGGAGAGATAAGCGACATTGTGGACACTGATAGTGGAGTTCATATCATCATGAGAACAGCCTAATTTTGCCTATACCAACCAAGATTGTGTGCCATTTCAGTTTGACATATTTAAGCAGGTGTTTGAGCTTCTCATTCTGGTTGGAATCGACTTTATATGATTTTTGTGATACTTACAATCAATCAATCACATAGCTGAGACTTGGGAGCAATATGATCTCATTTCTGTGATGGGTTATTTGCTTTTCCTTAGTGTCCGTTTCTTTAACATGATAATCTGTACATCTTTATTCTTTTCCGTTTCTTTAAAGGCTGTTCGTGTCTTTTGTTTCCCTTTTTCTCCAGCATTTAGAGTATTTGTGGCGATCTGCGACAGTCACGAGTCTAACAAGTCATCTGTTTGGACTAGGGGGCGAAATGGGGTGGCTGCACCCACACGAACAATTCAGTCGGTAGTTAGACAATGCAATACTCGTCGCCTCTCCAAATCTGCCATTGCCACTTGTCTTACTCATCTGTTTACAATGAAACTCCCCCGTCTGCGAAGAGTGTTGCAGAGGGGATAACATGAATTTTAAGAAATATAATGGAATATATATTTTAAATTGAGAATAAGTGCCATAAGGCAAATTAGATTACTGGGTTAATTGTCTTTGCTCCCACTAAAAAGTAAAAATAAATCGGTGGATTTTTTATAAAATATTGAGTGCGAATGAGAATAAAGATACATAGGATTATGTTCTAAAATGAAAATACCACCCTCTTGGTGGTTTACAAAAATGACAATAAAAACTCTCTTCGTGAATGGGGGATTGACATATCATTCCATTATAATTTCACTAACTTGCATCAACAGATTGATGGAGACTAGGGCTGCTTATTCGGCCGATTCGGTTAGAACTGAACCGAACTAGTCGTTTAACCGAACCGATTGAAGGGCTAGAATAAGAACCGGAACCGGCCCGAATTGGTTATCCGGTTAACTGGATAACCGGTCACCGAATAATCGATCGATTATCTGGTTAACCGAATAACCGGCTCCCAAATTTTAAAATACTCAAAAAAAATTCAAGTGAGGTTTAATCCTTGATCAATTGGATAATATGAAATACCTTCTCCACTACACCACAAGCACTTTTTATATATATTATGATCCGCCACCTTATTATGAGTTAATCATTTAATCTTGTATTTGTTGCACTTGATGAATCGTACAACTTGTTATGTATTGGGTTCATTCCATTAGTTGTATAATTCTGTTCCGTTTCAAGGAATGTAGTTAGTTTATGCTAATTTATTTTGCTATAATTTGTTGATAGTTTGAATGATTTTATTTCAATTCTTATCTATTATCTATTATATATATATATATATATATATATATATATATATAAAAGCAAAATTGTGAACTTATTCACAACTTTGCCATTTTCCTGCCAAACTTAATAAACATATGTGATACATATGTTTGTTATAAAATTCTGATACATATTATAAAATTTTATAACAAGAGTTTGTTATAAGTTGATATATCCATTTCGAATGTATGTCATTGTCAGTCAATCAGTCAACATCTTCAGTCTCTTAAAGTGCAAAAGTCAAGGAATATTGGCACAGCTAGCACCCGTGCGAGACAACTCGTATCAATACTTAAATTAAAACAAATAATGTTCAATGGTTAATACATTTATTGCACACAATTCGCTATAAAGCAGATCTTGAGCCTCCACGGAATTCAGCAAATCTCAAGCCTTGTGCTCTAAAACTTGTGCTCTGAAACGTGTCAAAAATTCTATCAACAAATTTTCGAATATTGTGAAATTTGAATTCAAATCTCAGAAATAGTATTTGCCTATAAATACCATTTCCCACAGTTGAGCCGATGCCATCTCTTTGAACAAATTCTTCTATATGTTCTTAGTTTTTTTCTTTCACTTAAGTTCCAATATCATGATTTTATATTCCATATTATGCATGTTTGATGAAAATTATTATCTTTCTCTTACACATTAATTCAATCCAGTGAAGAAAATGACAGGAGTTCTGCAATTATGAATTCTTATTTCGAAACATTTATCAGGTTTCTAATGTTTCAGATTTCTAAATCTTTTGTAGCTGGTTTTTAAGGTTGCGTTTGTATCTTTTACTTTTTTTGGTTTTGTTATAGTATTTATTAGTACTGTCTATTAATTATATTGTTACAAAAAATAAAAGAACATAGTATTAGAAAAATAAATAAAGGGAGAGAAGAAAAGTAGGCTGAAGAGAAAGTAAGAAGAACAGGGAAAATTAGATGAAGAGCATACTCATCTTTCATATAAAGAAACATGTAGTTGTCCTAATCGTATGCTCTCCTGCAATGTGTACATGCATTTTAATTATTTTGCATATATATAGATCTAACTTGTGACAAATTAATTGATTTGGTGTGAAATTGTACCACTGATGATAAGCCAATTTCGTCAACTAGGGCATGGTAATGTGTTGACCTCAATTGTTGGAATAAATTTGAATCATGTATGATGATTATCCGAGATAAACTTGAATACGGAAGCATACCTGAATCCATGAATGCTTTTGATTGAATTCGTTATAGCCTTCCAAATGATTAGATTCACCCTTATGAAATCTTCTGCAGAGAGAATACTGAATATGGGCGTAATCTGTCGTTTGGGGACCATAACCCAAATATAACAATAAGTTCCTTTATTTTCAATTTGGTACCTCAACAAATTGAAAATCACTTTATGGTATCTACACTTTAAAATCCATGATCTATTTAATACTTCTTAGGCCCATAACTTTAATCCTTAATTGATCACTTTAATCGAGCCTATTTAATGATAGCCATACATATTTAATTTGACATGTGTTAGCCCATATTAATTTTTTCTAACAGTCTCCCATTTGGGCAACACATGACACCGGATAAATGTTTATTACTCGAATGAACTCAAAGTTTGCTATCATATGTAGAAGTATCCTTTAAATAATCTTGCAATTGAATGCACTGATATAGGACTAAAGAGGCTTTTATCACATTACGTGTGACTATACACATAAGTAATCACATATACCAATACAATCAATAACAGATCAATCATGGAGTGTAGCATGGAAATTTCATGCAATGTGATCTAACCATGCCTATTTCCAACTGATCCAACCTTATTCTTAGTGAGATCAACCAAAATTCAATACAACAAAGTGCAAATAAATCAAACACTTTATTTCTGTACAGAATCAACCAAAAATTTATAACATATATGTCCAAGACCAAGTATAAAGTAATAAAATAAATACAGACTCCTGCAAAACCGAAGTATCCTCAAAGAAGATCACAAAAGGTTTTGATCTTACTCAAATACTCTCGCATAGATAGAGATTATTTCTTAACAGTTTGAAGTTGGAGCTTATATTGCATGATCTTAGCCTTGGATTGACTAGAAAAGCTAATTTCCAAAGCTTTCCAGATTTCTTTACTTGTGTTCGGACCAACCACAAGCACCATCGTGCTTTCTGAAAGCGATGACTGAGTCCACGCAGCAAGAAGCTAATCTTGGCGATGCCAAGTTAGAAATTCTGAGTTCAGCTTCATTTGGGTCGTTCATTCTTCTGGAATCATTTGTGGAGGCACCATTTGATCTCTAGTGAGATAAGATTCCAAGCCATAGCCTCTTGCAGTGGCCATGATTTGTTGTTTCCACACAAGATAATTTCTCTGAAAATTTTATTGAGATAGGGTGATTTTGTGGTAAGATGGGAACAACCGAGCTCAAATGAGCTGGTATATTCTGACCCAGACTGTAGTTGCTGCTTCATCCATTGATAGAGACAAGAGATAAGATTGAAGAGATAAAAGAAAAGACAAAGCCGGAAAAACCTAGGCTCTGATACCATGAAAGAAAGCAAGTGGAAAACGTGAAAGACATTGAATTAATAAGTAGTTGTTTCATTGATAAGGATAATGGATTCAGATCCTACACCTACAAGTTATGCTACTTATAGTAGCTAACAGAACATACTGGAACATGGAGGGAACCCTAGCATTAGCTACAAACAAAACTACTAAATGACAAAAGCAAATAACTGAATACTGAAACTCCTAAGTTGTACAAGGCACTTGCTGTTCAGTCTCCTCTTTATCCATCTCTTTTCTTTTCCCAGTCAACAACTCTTTCCAGCTTGGACACTTATGTGAATTTGTTCTTGCATGAGGTGATGTGGCTTTAGCCTGCTTATTCCTTTCATCCTTATCACACTCAAGTGCTCCATGCACAACACTCTTGTGCACTTTCATCAAATGATCATTATCTGCATGTTCTTTCATTATTTCCTAAAGCTAATCACAATCATCAGTTGGTATGCACAAGTTAACAGGCTGATAAACAAACACACCAAAAGGGTGTGATTGTTTACTGCTGCACACTGTTTTCTCTCTACTACCCTCTCTGTCTCTACGCTGATGCAACTCTCTTTCTCTCTACGCTGATGCAACTCTCTCTCTCTCTCTCTGCGCTGATGCAACTCTCTCTCTACTCTCGCATCTCTCTACTCTCTCTACTCTCTACTCTCTCTCTCACACACGCTCTGTGTTTTCGGCATCGTTGTGTTTCACCTTGTGGCTGCATGTGAAAATTGGGGCTTCGATTTCTCGATTCGGGGCTTCGATTTCTTCGATTCGGGGTTTCGATTTCTGGATTTGGGGCTCCAATTTTTCGATTTGGGACTTCGATTTCTTCGATTTGGGGTTGACGCTTGGATGTGATGACCGGAAAAATTTGGGGATGTGATTACCAAAAAAAGTGTTTCGAAGCGTAGCTTCGATTTTTTCGAAAGAGAGGGCCACTCACCGTAGCTTGGCGGGGCGAACCAGGACGGCGGCGGCGCTGCAATTGGGTTGGCAGCCATGGCGGTGACTCCCTCTCTAGGTTCGATTAAATGGTTAGTCTGAGCCACCTTTTGTTAATTCTGTTGTGTGTCGTTTGTCAATTCTATTATGTGTCGTCGGTGGTGGTGGCAGTGGTGGGCTGTGGTGTAGATGGCGGTGGGCCGTGGTGCATGCGGCGGTGGAGGAGGGGCTTCGATTTTGGAGTGGGGTTTGGGTGGGTGGCGGCAGTGATGGAGGCGGCAGGAAACCCTAATTACTCTAATTAATTAATGAAATAATTGATTAATTAAAATAATTTGTAAGATAATTAATTTATATAATTAATGAAGTAATTAATCTTTTAAATTAATTTATATAAGATAATTAATGAAGTAAATAAGTTATTAATTTAATTTATAAGATAATTTACGTAATTTATAAGATAATTTATATGGGATTATTTATAATTTATAATTGATTAAATCAATTTATATAATTTATAATTGATTATATTAATCTATATAATTTATAAGATAATTTGTAATTAATTTATATATTATTTAAATAATTTAACATTAGCAAATAAGATAAATATATTCATATTTTTATTAAGGGCAAAAATGTTATTTTACATCTAATCCATTATATAATCTAATATACCAAACACCATACTTATTTTTATATTAATTTTTATCTTACCTATCAAACAACAATATTAAATTATTATCTTGTTGAAATAGTAATTTTTTATCTTAAAGCTCATCTTACATTATCTATCTTGTCTTATTACATCTAGGCTACCAAACGCCCCTAAATGAGATACAAATTTCTTATTTATCGTGATTGTTGGGCTCCAATTAAGGGTTGGAAATTGGTGTTTTAGAGTTGAATAAATAAGGGTCCACGGTACATAATCCAAATGGACCTTAAATTTGTTTCGAAGCCCAACATGAAATGAGCTTTGAACGAGTTAAGATTTTGTATATGCCATAAAAAAAGTTGAAGAATTCATGCAAAAAAATATCTAAGTTTTTAATAAGTTGAATTATAATAAATTCTTATGAAAAAATAAAGGTCAAAACTTTGCTTATAACGATTGATATAAAAAGAGTTTTATTTATAAAACCAAAAAAATAATTTTGTTCTAAAAAATAAAGATAAAAAGAAGATAAATTAGAGTGCATGTTATCACTTAATTATTTCAGATGGAGATTTTATTTACTTTTTATTTGACACATAAAATATTAATAAATAATATGAATGAAATATATAATTTTAAAAAAATATTAACAATTACATGAAAAAATAAAAAAATAATATTAATATCCACTAATATAATATTAATTAATATTAGTTAGGTTAACAACAATAACTAAATAATATTAAGCTTCCAAAATATTAAGATTTCATAATATTAAATAATATTGAGCTTCCATAATATTAAATTATCGAATTAGATGAAATTATTAATTATTTTTTATTATCTATATTAAAAATATGTTATTTAGTTTTGGAGTTAATAAGATTTTGAGATTAAATAAAGATATACATTAATAAAATATTTTTATTCTTTTCGAAAGTGAATTCCATTTTTGGGATACGAGTATGCCTCTTTTTTAGTTAAAAGCAATAACTAAATATTATTAACCTTCCATAATAATAACTTTTCAAGATATTAAACAATATTAAGCTTTCATATTATTAAACCACCGAATACGTAATTATTAATATCTTTTTAGTATTTTTATTAATAATATGTTATTTAGTATCTGTTTTCAGTCATGGTCAGTTGTATGTTGTCGTGTTGTCACAAGTCGTGAAGGTTGAAGATTTTAGTTTTAATGATGATGTCGATGATGGTACTTGTGAATATGTTGTTAACATTGTCTATAAATAAGTTTTTCAAAATTTATGATATAATATATATTGTTATCAAATTTACTAATGTTATAATATTTTTTTTGCATATTTAAATTATTATCATTGTATTGTACAACCATTAAAGTTTGAAGATTATGGTTTGCAGAAAAATTTCGTGATGATAATAGTATTTTGTGATTCAACTATAATTGTTAACAACGAAGCGGTTCTCACAAAGTGATGATATAATATACTAATTCAATAATTTGTTTGCCATACTTAAATTATTATAATGCACATATATCAATATTATTATTTCTACAAACAAATTATTACTTATCTCAAATAATTAACTTACAATTGAAAAAAAAAATGCACGTGCATTGCACGAATATAACACTAGTTATGGTAAAAGTTAGCTTAAGATTCTATGGGAAGTTTGGATGATTTTTGGGTGTTGCTGAAGAAGATTTTGGAAATAAATTTGAAAAAACAGGCATTGAAGTTGGTGCATTTTTGCAGGATAACAAAAATGTATTTGTTTTAGGTAGAAAGACTTTCCCATGCTTTGCTTTGTTTTAATGTAAATGTAAATGGTGGTGCAATAGCATTCTGTTTCTAGGCATTGTAACTTTGTGTGTGTGTATGTGTGTATGCGCGCAGATGGGCACCAAATTTTACTGAAAATGCTGGCCATGTTCTTCATGTTGATGATACTGGGAGGAATCAGCCACCATGTGATTGTTGCATCATTAGGAGTTGTTTACTGCGTCACTCGAATTTTCTACTTCAAAGGCTAGTCCATGGGTGATCCTAAAAAACGTCTATCCATCGGGTAAACAATCTCCTTCCACACCACTTTCTTGATCACAATTTCAAATAGGAAGCAGAAACACACAATTCATTGTCTTTCTCCATCTTTGCTTACCGTTCTGTAACTTCATTCTTGCCAGTTTTTGCATAACCAAGCTATGTTTGCCCAAAACACAAAATAAATGATGAATCTAAAGGTGTAGTGTGCAACTCAAGACTTGCAGCATTATATTATTATCAACTAGAAACACAAGTACTGTTTAGGGCTAATCTAAATCGCTTTCTAATCGGTTACCGGTTATAACCGATAACCGAAAACTTCATGAACCCTTAACCGGAACCGAACTGAGTCTTATTGTTTCGGCCGATAACCGACCGATTTCGTTTCGGTTAATCGGGTAACCGAAAACCAATTACGGTTACCAATTAAGTAACCCTAACCGTGACCTCGAATTTAGTTGTAGAAAATCACCTCCAACGGTATTTTGAGCCATTTGCAAGTACACTATATTACTAGTAAGTAAAATACATCTCTATCATGTTGGATTGTCTGCATTTATATTTTAAAGACTTATTTTTAATTAAATATAGGTATTACATCAATACAACATTATGTTTTCACATACTTTTGGTGGGCCATTCCATCCTGCAGCTCTCAAGTCCAAATTGAGACACCCATATTCTCGATCATATATTACACCATTAAATTCCGGGTTGTTTACTTAGTTATGGAAATGGAATACCGAGCTCCAAAGTCATTAATTAATCATTAGCAAATGCAGTCCATTTCCATTTTACAAGACGAGAGGGCACTTGGTAAGAATTTCCACATACAAAACTCTTGCTAAAAAAATAAAATTAGTACCAAGTATTAGAAAATTTTCTTTCAGAACTGTAGTCCACTTTCGCAATAGAGAAAAAGAAAAAGAAAAAAAGAAACAGTATCTTTCTGCAGTTATATGAGTTTAAACGCCCTGATTTTTGTGTGCGCTATTTCTTGATAGCATTAGCTTCATCATCTCAGAAATTATGCCATTTTCCAAATCGCACGTTGAGCTTCATCCTCTTGGCTACTGGGGTCATGGCTACCGGGTTTATCGGGGCATCCACAGCCCCAGTAGCCCTCCACTGTTTAGGCACATCATGCAGGAACAGGCAATTAAGGCCGTTCCGACACCCTGTTGAGCTAGTGAAATATATGCAAGGTTTCAGGTATTTTGGATTTGTTTCGATTTTGGTTATCTTATGTGCCCGTTCTAGCCCTTGCAAGTAGTTACCAGATTGGCGAATCTTTGGGACTTTGTCCTTGCCAGTTTCATGGATTTCTCCATGTTGTTTGATTAAGGACTTGTGATATTGTAAGTCAACTCCACAGGCAGTCATGGGTGTGAAGGAGGGACGAAAGTTACCTGTACCATCGATGGGCAAGGCGTGCAGATTCGTCACGGGAGGCGAGGCGAGCAATGAAGGACTTGGTCCCATGAAGGGTTTTCTGTGTACCTCTCCTTTATTTGGTGGCACTGAGTTGGGAGCAACCAGAGAAACCATTGGCTTTACCCGAGCCACATCAGGTGCTCCATAATCATGAATCATTTTCTTCACTGCCTCCAAGTTTACCATTGAGGACTCCACAGGCTTCACAACGGTAATATCAGGACCTCCATATTTTTTCACTAGCCTGTCGATGGTTTTCTCATTGGGTCTCAAAGTGGATGGCACTAGAGGTCTTACCTTGTGTTCCCGAGCATGTGAACAAGCAGTCACCTTTTTAGTCGGCCCATCAGGGATAAACCTTGGTGATTGACTCAGTCTTTTTGCAACCTGTGATGTGTATGTTGGTCCAGTTACAGCACACATACCATTTGGTTTACTTGCTGCTTTACAGATTTCTGTTTCGACTTTAGAGCAAGGCAGGGTAGGATATTGATTCACTGGCTCTGTCGTGGAGCTGGATAGGATTGCTTTGCTCACTGGTTCATTACGCCAATTAGGATGTTTATCAACCACTGATGCAGGTGTTGAGCTTGGCAAAGACGAGGATGTGATTGCTTTGGGTGCAGGTGGAGCTTCATCTTCAGGCTTTGATGTCCACCCATTTCCATTCATCAGTTTCTTAATCATTTCTGGGTCGCTAAGAAACTTGATCAGCAGTTCAGTGTCAATGTGATCTTTACTTTGCATTACTGCAGCAACAGTAGCAGCTGCAGCAGCAGCAATTTCCAGATCACCACTTTCTAGACCATGCAGTATATGGGGAAGAGATTTACCATGAACAGATTGGTCTTGACATTCAGAAGGATCTGACCAAGAAGCGGTAAGAGCACCGGATACTGATGGGCATGAGGCCGGTGTTTGTTGATTAATACTAGTGTTTACTGTCGCTGATGTATCATATGGCATTTCTGCAACTTCTTCAATAGGAATGATTGAGATGATCGGTATCTCATTATTATCATGGCAATCTCCTTCCACTAGCAGCGAAGTAACGGGGCTGTACGCAGATTGGATTTACATGGTCAAGCTAAGGAAAAAGGAGAACAAATAAGAAAACTGAAAAATGATGTTACCAGGGAGGTATTGCAGTGAGATCAGTATAAACTACTTCTAACACAGATGATTCCCTACACTTTTGAGCTTCTGTCTCCTGGCTTCCTTCACCAGAAGCGACATGCCAACCATTATTTAAAGCAAACTGTTGAAGAAAATATTAGCAGTGCTAGGTGAAACCAGACAAATTTAGATTACAATAGACTAATATAGCATTTCACCGCAATCAACTTACTTTGGGAGGGCATTTCCAATTTATCTGAGGAATGTGAGAGGTCTTCTTTTCTAATTGCTTTTTGTTTAGTGCAACATACCAAGCAAGGTGATTCTTCGAGCGAACAGCATTAGAACGTGATGGGCTTGGTTTAGTTTTAACTCTTGCAGGTCGATCCTCTAGTAATTGACTCTTTGCCTGGTCCATTGAAAATAAATAGCTGAGTAACTATTTCCAATAAATTCAAAAAATGCAATCAAATTACATGTAATGCCTTTATTAATCAGTCCAGAATATAGACCCAATTTACAAGACAACTCTCAAATGAGAGTAAACAAAGTATGAAGAGCTTTCTCCATGTGACAAGTGGCCATTGCTAATATGTGGCTTTGCTGAAACATGTTTCAACCTTATTGGCTCCCCATCTTCTATGCAAGAAAAGGGGTGGATTACTAACAGAAAATTTAATTCTCAATGGCAAAGCTAGAAGGCATACACAGCAGATCTCTTTTGCTTAATATACTAAACATTTGGCTGTGCCAAGATCTTTCATTTAAAGATAAAGATTAACCAAAAGAACTGTTTCTCTCAACTAAGTATCATGGAAGAAAAAATAGAAACAAGTTCATAGCTATATAAGCTCAAAGTCAAAATATTTTCGTGAAAGTTCGCATTTTCTAAACCCGAAGATGAGTGCAGAAAGAAATAGGTGCCATGTCTTATAAGTTATGACCAACAATATTGAGACCTGAACAGAATTCACAAGCAAGAGAAAATCTACCCTTAAGCTCTTTAGTAGTTTAAAAAGACGCTGCTCTCCAATGAAAAAGGTCAAGAAGTTGATGTTCTAGAATTTAACCAAATGTTGTATATTGACTCCAGTAACAATTTACAACTGAGGTCCAATTGAATTCAATATATTTTCTAAAACTGGCAGACACCCAACATTTCTCTGTGTGAAGTAGCATGCCAGGAAACACCAGGTTAAGTAAGCGTCTTCCTCAACTTATTAACATCAGGATGGACTAAACTTAGTTTTATTTTCCCATAAAGAGAAATTACAGAGATTCAGGAAATTGCCAGCGCAAATGGAAAAAGAGTATTGATGATGGACGATTGGGAACCAACAATCCGCCAATGACTAAACACACGATGTGACATTTGTCAACAAAACATGCAAAAGGGAATAGCAAAAAAGTATCGTTATAAACTTTATCCACAATTGCCCAAGCATCAAATTAGAAGAGTGAACTACAATAGCATGAGTAGTTCAAACAAATGGAGTGATGTATAGAAAATAACCATGTATCTTTACAACCAAGCAAAACAACCCCCAGTGACATGTTATAATATTACAACTCAGAAATAGCTGTTAAAATAAATTTTATAAGTTAGAAATTTCTACAAGGTAAGATTATCAAGTGTGGACCCTGCAAATGCCTATAGAAGTTATATTTCATTTATGGGGTGAAATTGCTTTATAGTTGCTAATGACAATTGATTTACAAATTAAAGGCAAAAACCACATTCCTATTTTAGCTAATAAGCTACAGAACTCTTAGATAAATAAATATGCAAGATATTCCATCCCTAAAAATGAAGACTAAAAAAACCATCCCATCTAATCAATCAATGCAAGTATTATCAACGTGCAACACATATAAAATAAAATATAAAAGTATGAGATATATAAATATGCTAAGTACTCTGTCCTCCTGAAACTTGAGTACTTCCACCATAAGAATAAAGCAAGTGTGATCCACGCGCTCAATAGGATAGCCTTTCTTTGTTGCATGAAGAGAATATTATATCACTCCATTTAGTATGTTAGGAAAGCTATTCCATCTCTATTTAATAAGCAAGATACCCTTCCCTAATACTGAAGCTCTTTCATCATCAAGTACAAGTGTGATTCACGTGCTTAAGGCGAGACTAGGATACCTTTGCGTTCCTTTCGTATAAAGGGACTATTAAATTACTCCAACTAGAATTACTAGAAAACCTACTTCATCTCATGAAAATTAATTGCTATTCATAGGTGAAATCCGCGTTAGTACACCAAAAGGAACAAATATTATGATACCATCCCGATATCATCCTTTTGCATGATCTCTTAGTATAAATGGTCGTCATCAGCCGCCATTTATCATGTTCGGCAACCCATACCAAAGATCGTTGAAGCCAGATCACATTTAATCAGGCATAATTTCCTTTTCTTTTCTTATGTCAGCCTAAGTTAAATCTGTCATATACTATCAAACCTCTCGAAGCTAGCATATTAATGATGTCCAGTTTCAGCAAATTCCAAATCCTTCTCAAACAACCTCTTCCCAATTATTGAAGTCCAACCAATGAGCCACCCATGTCCAATACTGATCTGAGTCTTGGTGCAGCTCAAATCTAATAAGCATCTTGAATCACCACCACCCCCCTACCCCCAACACAGACACACACACACACACACACACACCCCTTCCTCTGTAGCTTGTGTGGCTTTGCACCTCTTATAGTTGATTTCATGATGATTGCTTTCGTTAAGCATTACTTTGTATTTTTTTCTTCTAATTTTCTTTAAGTTTTTACTACATGATCTGCAAACACTCATTTCTAGTTTCACATACAAATCTAACCTCCAAAAGGATTTATTTGTATCAACCAATCAAACTCCAAACGAATAGATAAACTCAAATGTATGATCTTTTCTTCTCGTTTAAATTATAAAAGAAGTTCTTCCACACATTACTTGATTCAATTAAGAATACTCCACGCACATTCACATATCCTCATACACAGAAGTTAAGCAAACAGTCATTCACAAAGAAACATGATAACTAAGTTCATTCACAAAGAAACATGATAACTAAGTGAGCTAACATAGAAAAGAAACGAATCCAGCATCAGAAAAAACTTAAACTCAGGAGAATGATTAAATTCAAGCTGAAAGAAAATGCAAATGCATATATACTTGACGGAGGTCGGCCACCTGCGACGGTGAAACCCTACTGGATTTCTTCGTCGAATCCTTCATTTCCCAATCATGCACCACCACTCCATAAACAGTTTTCCCGGTTCCGTATTAAAAACCAATTCCGCCAATTTTAGCAAGTATTTCAAAAGTTGTTCAAAACGTAGCTCCAGGTAATTGCAACCAGAAAAGGAAACAAAATTTAAAACCTAGATTTTCAGATTGCTCGAGATCGAGAAACCCTACTTGGATTATTGAGCGCGGGTGGCGCGTTGAGTGTGTGTATGTGTGTGTGAGCCAAGCGAACTCAGTGACAGCGATCACAGCTCAGCAAATGATGACGTGTCTGTTGACTTTGGCATTTTATGCGGCATTCTTTTGTATTATTAGGCCCCCTGATTTGTGTATATATTTCAGTTTAGCCCTTCTCCTAAGGGTCGTCAATAGAGGTGTCAAATGGGCCGGGCCGACCCAGCCCAGCCCGGC